>UYYF01004272.1:0-114092 GCA_900618365.1 Thelazia callipaeda
ATATATATATATATATGTCAAATTATAGAAAAATTACTGATCAAGCAATGCAGTATTTCAATACCGAAGTGACTTTAATCAGCAATGGTGCCGTTTATGCACAAGTGAGTTGCTAATGAATTTCTGAACTTGGTTTAATAGTGAAAAAAACAATTTTCGTGACATTGTATATTCTTATAGTTTATCTGACTACATTGTTTTAACTCTAAGAAAAGATTTGGCCGTGATAGCTCCTAGAATTATTTATATTTTGGTTCTGACTACAACGCATGTGGCTCTGTATTGTGATCATTGAATAAGAAAAGTCTATAGAATCGTGCTTTAGGTCATTTTGACAGTTCGTTCAACTTGTTCTCTTGATTTCTCTGCATATCCTAATGACATTCAAAGTTGCTTGCTGACTATGTTTACACCATTGCCTATGTCCAGGTATCTTTATTTTTATGGACTTCAAACAATACAACTTTTTTATGTTAATGATGCAAATGGTAACTAGTAGTTATTAAGTTACAGATATTTGAAACACTGCTTGATGTTGCAATTTCAGTTTGTTTTAGAAGATTTAGGCAATTTTTAAAATTTAGTATTTTATGTAAAATTCATTTCACGAAGTTATGCACGGTAAGAAGAGTACTATTGATTCTAAGTGGTAATTTGCAGACTAAGGTTCTCGAGATGGACTTCTCTGACCCGAAAATCAAGTATATTTGGTAGTTTGATGGATGAGAAAAGAATCATTCGTTCGGGTGAATTTGAAGTTACCAATTTATCTGCAACGCCACTCTTCATCCTTCGATTTGGCAAAATTACGGTTAATGAGAGCGCGTAAGAGCTGTTTTTAGTAGTGTATATCTTTTTATTATTTATGTTAAGAGGTTTGTAATTCTGAATATTTGCTTATCTTAAACTTTTAGGGATCAACCCGATTTGATGCGATCAATAATACGTTTTGAGATAAAATTTCGGAGAGTAGGATATTATTATCTGATGACTGTTGCCTTACCACTGTTTTGCTTGGCAACGTTAGTTAGTTAGTTAAGTTCATGTCTTCTGAAGTCAAATAGCAATGATTCTCATTCGTTCTCATTACATTTTTTTGCGAAGCATGCTTTGCAGTTACACGTGATTATGATTTCATTACCGCTGTATAAGTGGACTAAAATTACTAAATACTTTGCACATGATGTTCTAAATCAAAACTTTGTTATAATTCACAGATAGATACTGTTTATCATCTGTATCATTTTATTCCATCGATTTAATTAACTAGGAATGGAAATGAATTGATAAATAAAGTTATTTTCTTGATTAGGAAGAAATTTGCAGATTCATCTAGGTGATAAACGATGCAGAACTGATCAGTATTAACATTTTTAGAGCTACATACATAGTGGGAACAGTTGCAAGTGATTCCAATTCTATAGTATGGCTGATGTTGTGTCTTGTCGTTCAGATTATGAATTATACTCAGATGCTTAATAGGCTACCACCAAATCAGCACAGTATTCCTCTTTGTGGTATCAATTCTGTACACACTAATTTTTGAACAATTGTTCTGCAATGTTCAAAACATTTTCGGATTCCTAGATTTTTGTTTTCCAGTTTCTGAAAATATAAGTATAAAAATTGGTTATTGTAATTTATGTACTTTCCATTGGTTCTTGCCTCAAAATCCCATAAACTTTCAGCAAAAATGGCCACTCTGATAATGTTGGAAACGTCTGCATTGATCTTATATCGAGCGGTGACTACATTTTGTCATAACTGCTCTACTGAGAAAGCAGAGATATTGAAATATTGGTCAACATCAAAGGTTGAGAAAGCACTTCGCATACTACTACTTTTTCACACTGGTGTTAACGGAATCTTGTTGTTCTATTAACGCTTATTTTTTATGTTTTAAGCAAGTTGATTTTTAAATATGTTTGCCAATCTTTCAGACATAACTCTGACTTGTTAATTGTAGCTCAGTATTTACCACCATCAAATATAGCGAATGTTTCTTGTCTTACTTTGAGACTATCTTATCCAATCTTACTTTGAAACTATCGTATCCAATTGTTTAAGGTGGAATTATTATAACATCTTTCTTACCCTATTGTAGTTACCGATACTAAAATATTTTAATTTTCTTCAAATCGTGTAAATGCAAACAGTATTGTAAGTGTTCACAGCATTTCAATAAAAACCCAGTTATCTTACGAGTACAACTTTCATTGGTAAAATACTCTGTAATGAGTATGATGAATTTGATGCAACAACTATTGAAAATCAAAATTCAGTATTTAAATTGACTATTTTAGAGGATTCGCCTTTAGCATTTACTCTTATGAGCAGAAGTTTGAACTATTACCAGCAGATTAGCAGTTGACTGAGTCACCAATACTTCTTTGCTTTAAACTACAAATCATTTTTCATTTCTTGATCGCATAAACCTACTTATGGTGATCAAGAAATGAAAAACTGAAAAAGCACGAGCATTAGATCTCTATTTTCTCTTTTACTTTCTCTTATCTGATCTACAACAAGGCATGCTGTGAAGATATCAGCAAAATACTTCGACAAAATAATAATGCTTTAATTACAATGTAATATCGTTAAATGAGAGAAACAAGTAGAGCATAATGCCTAAAGAGACTAAATAAATACTATTTGCATCGTTGCATTCAGAATCGTTCTGTGCCATGCATAGATTGCAATTTTAGCTGCCCAGTATTACATAATTTTAGTGAATTTGTTATTTTTGGCTTGACCATTCGAAGTGGAATGCAAAGCACTCCGCTTAATGTCAGCAGTGACCCCATCACATAAAATGACAAATTGAGATTGCCACTCATATCTTTCAAAAAGGCTGAAATGAATTGTCAAAAAACGTTAAAATTAGGAACTGTGTCTGCACGTCTGACTAGTATTGTTGTGTAATACACTCAAAGTTATTATTACGTTAATTTTTTTGAAAAAATAAAAGAAACGCAGTGTTTTAGTATTTCTACTTACTAAGCTAATATATTTAGGTCATAATGCATAAACAGCTATCATGAAGCAACTACCTGCAAATGGTGGACCAATCAATGCAGCTATACCCATGCAGAGCATCATCATTCCAAAGGCACTTGAAAATTTTTTGATACCAAGTAGCTCGATGCAAATAACACTTCGAAGTGTTGCAAAACAAGCTGCAAATAATTTCTAGCTTACTTTATTAGAAATGAGACAGAAGATATAATGGAATTAAATAATCAATATGTATATTTATAAATTACAAATGATTTGAATGACTGGAAACGATTAAAATTAACGAAATCATACCGACACCCCATGCAAATGGTATTGTGTACATTACATACATCCAATACTTTGTCAGTAGCGGTACCAGACAAGTTGCAATACCCGCAGTGATTATGCTGACATTATGAAGAAATAAAGTGTCCACGGTTGGTAAGTCTGATAGTAGCCTATACAAGCATAAACGAATAATTGTGGTCCAACAACGAAGTAAATTAAACATGCCAGCCATTTAAAACAAACCCGGACAATATGCGCCCAAAAACATTCACAAGTCCCATTACTGATATCAAATATGACTGCTGACTTTGATTTGCACCTACTGTATTCGCCTAAAAATTTAATTATTTTATGAGTGATTGATGTACTTGATAAATTAAACAAAACAGTGCAGTTTCGTAGGGAATGTACATACAGTCAATTTTATTATCTAAATCATACTCAACACATGTAAATCTTAAAATTTTCTCTACATATTCGAAAATTATCGTTATGCATTTCCATGCATGAGATAAAAGTGTAACTAACCTGTTTTCCAAGAAAAATAAACGGAACGAACAAACAGCAAACGGTTAAAAAAGCAGTGACTGCAATTAGTATAAAGCGCATATCAGACAACAAACATGTATCAATCATTGAAGCAACAAACTGAAAATTATTTTTCTACGACTCACAAAATTATTAGTAAACAAATTTACAAAAATTATTGGTTTGTTATTGCAGTAGTATGTAATACGTATCACAAATCCAACTCATATCAAGTACTGTAACAAAAATCAAGTCAAGTTACTTGTTTCAGTGTTTGAAACAGAAGAATCTAAAGACATAGTTGTATATTCAGAGTATAATTCAAAACATTTTATAATCTAAGATTTCCTGACTGAACATGTTCTAATCCGGTAGAATAGTTTTTTTCTCTTCTTTTTAAATATTAAAAAGATGCATTTGATAATGATTAAAATTATGGATGACTACAAATATCATGCATAAAAGTACCAATCGAAAAACAAATTGCTTCCTAGTTCTGTGTGGTATTATTTGTGTTGTTATTGTTGAAGTCATCGTTAAGTTTGTTTCGTGCGCTGTAACTTTTGTGTACATGAATGAGAAAATTGCATGATAAACTCCAATTATGTTCAAATTTTAATAAAAAGATCTTGAACTAGAATCGTGTAAAAATTTAGTGTCATGATAGCAAAATATGATAAAACAAATTTCAATTTTGGATTTGATGGTAAAATTTTGCTCTGCAACTTACAGTTATTAAAAATTTTATACTTTTCAAATTTTAAATGCGGCAAATAAATATATTGTTTGGAATTTTTAGTCATTACATTTGAATGTTCAATTGAGTATTAATGATACAGAATCATCATTACTCACAACCTCAAGTTGTGAATAATGATGATTCTGTGTCATTAATACTCAATAATTTTTTCCTAATTGCAATATATATACGTCACTTTTAGTGACTAAAAAGTAACTACTTACGAGATATTCTGTTTTGTAAATTACTCATCGGTATCGAGCAGTTGATGATTGATCGAGGTAGCTGATTAGCATGATCAGGGATTTCTTGATGAGACAAACCAGATTTTGTATCTTCCTTCTCAAAATAAACGTAGTAATTTTAACAACGCTCAAATGAAACAAACATGAGAAACTCTAAAAAATAGCGCTATTTTACTGGCTTGTTCATGTATCAGCTAGATGCATTTATAGTAAGTCCTGAGAAATTTTTACATGAAGACGCTTATTATTTTAAATAATTGTTCTCGAAATATATTTTCGACAAAATTTTTATATCAAACTACAAGAATACAGTTGTAAAAATTTAACTTTTACCCCTAATTACTCATAATTGCTAAAATTATTTTGTTATAATTCAATTTAACCACAAAAAAATTTATAGAACATAATTAAAAAGTTTTATGGAATTAATTCGCTTTTCAAAATTTTCAAGATAATTCGATTTAAAAATAAAATTTGAAATAATAGCTTCAATAGAACCTCAAGAGTTTCTTTTTTTCCCTCGGTTTCTGGGTAAGATTTTGTTTCGAGAATAATCAGCGAAGTTCTTTCAGCCTACAGGAAACTGAGTTTTGAAATATGCTCAATTTTTAACTTAATGAGAGTAATTTTAGTAATACAGTGTGCATATTTTCGGTGTTTAATTTTTTTAAAACTGAATTCAAGTTATTTACGTTTCCAGAATAGGCATGAAAAAAGAGTAGTAGGTTTTTACAGTACTGCAATTTGATGATTCGAATCACTCATGTTTTAAAATTTAATAAAAAAGGCTAAACGACGCTGCAGTAAATATCTAAATTACAAATGTTGTATCCCTAATTTAAAATAGAAATTACTACAGTACAGCAATTCTGAGGTTCATATTTGACAAATTTGGAGAAAAATATAAGCAAACCTTTTCATATTCAGATGTAACAGATGATACTTTCCGGTAGCACAAACCACTGACACCTGATATAAGAGTGATGAATGCAACATAAATAATGAGATATCTCCAGTTATTATTGGAAAACTTCAACAAAAATGGAATTATCTGAAAGAAACAAGAAGTTTTATTCATTAAATAATGCATGAATTTTAAAGAGCTAAGAATACCTGCGAAAACAATATGGTACCAATGCCGGAACCACATACAGCTATTCCCACTGCGAACGCTCTTCGTTTTTGAAAATACTGATTTACAATTAATATTGATGGCAAATAAACAAGTCCAAAACCAGTTCCTGAATGTAGACATAGCAGTTTATTTGAATTCTCATTAGATTTTAATCAAATATGATTAAGACTTGAAGGATCAAAAAAGTGATAAAGCTTAAAATTGAAAAAAAAAAAGAAATTCTCGATGAATACAATAATAAGTCAACATGGATATAATTTGTAGCATATCAAACTGTCTGGTGACAACATTGATGAAGCTTTTACCTCCAATAATACCGAAAGTAAAATAAAGCACTTGAAGGGAGGGTGCAAATGACGACAAAATAAATCCAACAAATGTCATTAAAGCACCAGCAACCGTTACTAAACGACAACCAAATGAAGTTGCTAATGCACTTGCCAGAGGACCTTAAAATATTTAACATTAATTATATAATTAATATAAATTGTAAATAAAACTAAAATGAGAAATCTCAAGAAAATGCAAGAAATGAAATTCTAAACTGCAGTGGCATGCAGTTTAGAATTTTTAACAAAAATTAATCATTTCAGGTACAAAAAACGCTGTAAACTAAAATTTGACAAAATTTAGCTTTTTTATGTACTAATAAATTCCAAATTAAAAGCATGCATTGTGATGACCCACCCGCAAGCATGTAAAAAGAAGCCAAGAAAGACTGAGTTATTGAAGCTTGCATTGCAGTGGTTTGGAAATCTTTTTCCCAAATTTCAACAAGTGTTTGTCCTGCTGAGAAAATGATTCCGTCAACTACAATATTGGCAATGAAAGATGCAAATACAATAACCCATCCATATCCACCTGAAAATGTTTGTACTACAATCAAATGAATACATGACACATGTGTAAATATTATAACTAAACTAAATATAAATTTTTTAGAAGCCAAAAATCTTGGATTAATCACAATTAATTTGTTTGTTGATGAATCAAAAACTTTTATGACGTAAAAAAAAAAAGTTATACAAAGCAAACCGTCTGGTGGAGACATGGATGAAGCATTACTTTCAGGAAGCTTTGAATTATTGTGAGCAAGTGACACTTTTTTTAATGTACAATCTTTTTCATTATTATGCATCTCATAATAAACTGAAATGTAATAAATATACCATTTGATAAAAATTGATTCCGCATATTTCAATATTAATTGCTAACTTTTGAGCATGTTATTAACAAGTTCTATTAAACAGTAACAGATGATAATAATAGACGAACACTGAGACTCGTACATCGAAATACATATATTTTACATATAAATGTATGACCATCGTTTAAGATTGCAAATACATAGTGCATGCTGCATGTTGCATTGCACATTCATTTTTAACATATATATACGCATTTATTTATTCATTTATTTATTTATATATATATAAATCATCAGTAATCTAGCAGAGTATGGAAAAAATCTTTGCATCACATACACTAAAGTTGATCATAAATAAGTTTACCTCTAATGATTGAAAACAAATTAATCAAAATCTATGTGGCAAATATTACTTTAAATAATTTAAAATATGAACGAGAAAGAGAAAATAAATGAGTCTGACATCCAAATGCCAATATCTATTACAATGATCAGAAATGACACAGTTATCAATATTGTTGCTCATGCATTTGTAATACACATTTACAGAAAATTCCTTCTCAATCGTACTAAATTTTGTTTTGCAAGGATGTTTAAATATACTTTTCAATTTATTCCTCAAATGTTTGCTGTAGTAAGCTTCTTCTTCTACCTTTATTTGTTAATAGTTTAACATTTTAAAATCTTCTGAAATGCATTTTTCTATTTTAAGACAATAAATGAAAAAAAGGAAAAAAATGAATGCTAAAAACCAAACAAATCTAAAAGGACAAGTTTTCTAATCATAACATATCAAATATTGTTCATAGTAAGAATCTGCAAGTCGAAATAGATCAAAAAGTTTTTCATTCAAGAGTCGATGTTCAACTATGGCTTTTCCTTAATCTCTGTAGTTTTTCTGCATTTCAGAGGCCCATTAAAATTACTGTTCTGTCAAAATCAAATTTAGTACCATCACATTTATAATAGCTCTCAAAACTTGCTATAAATTTTATACACTACCGTTATTTTGTATAACAATATACAAAATAAATTAGCTCCATTATTCGTAATAATTCAAGTTTTAGCAACTTCGCTTCTGTTTCTTTGTTTCATTCAGCAGCGGTAGAAAAAATTTTCTAAAATTTTCATAATAAATAGTACATAAGCCAATCATTCAGACGTGAAGATATTTCAATCAGTATGATCTGATAAAATTTGAAGTAACTGAAGTGAGCGAAAAAATTCTGGCAATTGTTTGACCACTGCAAAGAGATTTCTAGCAACAGTGTGACAAAACGAGATGGGCAAAAGTGATTTGGTGAGAATGTATGATTAAAACGAGTTGGATTACTTATGATGTAATCCATGTTTCTTGCTTTTATTTGAGATTTTCATAATACAAATAAAAAATTATCACTTGTTACTAATGATAGCAAGCAAAACATTTTATTTTCGTATAATTAAATATCAGCTTTTTTGTATTTCAGCAAACAATTTTTACAACATTTAACTTTATTTCCCCATTTTTACTATGAATACTTTCTTAACAACTTTTTCGAGCCACTAATAATACACGAGACAATAGAATGAATATTGAACTTCTACAATTAATTCATATCACTATTTCAAATTTAATTTAATAATTTCGATATAGTGATCAAAATTTCAGCTGTAAAAGAGAAAAATAGTACTGAAAAAGAACAATACCAAGCACATTTCAGCACTAAATCTTCTTCTAAAGAACTTTTATGAAAAATGGAGAGCAATGAGTGGATAAAAAATATTTCATCTAAAAGACAGAATCATTTTCAGCTTTACTTTTTCTTTTCTGTAAATAGTAGTGCTTACTCAAAATTTTGATGCAAACAAAGCTATATATATATATATATATATATTACATATATTTTCAATTCACTAATAGTGATTTATCTAAACAAAATAATTCTTCATAAAATTACCATGTCAATTGTTCAAATGAAAATGATAATAGTAGATTGTTCTCGACTCTTAACGTCATCATTTGCATTTTATCATTTCTTCCATCTTATATTAATGGAAATATTAATTCTATTAATTTTTCATTTCGTTGCAAAATACCACTAATTTCTTTCCAAAATGAATAAATTAATCCTTAAGAAAACAAACCGTACCAACCGACCTTGACGAGAAAACCAGTCAACGATTCAGTGAAGAGTACTCTCTCTGTGAAGCCGATGAAACAAATGAAAATATGCAAAGACAGAAAATGAACACTGCGCAACACAACTTCTTTACCAGTCACAGCCTCCAAATGTTGTTTTACAAAAATTGCATTAGTTGTTGTTTGTGATAACGCAATTTTCCAGTCATAAATTGATACTTCATTTCCAGACTCACATAAAAACTTGTATATTTTGACAAAAAAATGGCGAAAAAAATAAAAGTAGCAAAAAACTTTGACGAACATATTCAGTGAAGTACAGAATTTCGCTATCATATATTAATGGAAAAGTAAACTCACAGCTGCTGCTATTTATTAAATTAGCACTTCTCTTCCGAAATGCAAAACAGTGCACCATCAGATCTGTATCAACAATGAAATGCAAGAACATAAATTATCTTCACTGAATTTCATATTTCACTACCAACGGAATTTCTTGAATATGATCATACAAAATGTTCACCAAGTTTTCCTTACAATGCGATATTTTTTGAAGGGGATTAAACTGCGTAAAAATAACTTGATTATATGAAATATTTTGATCTCAACCACGATAAATCAACATCGAAATACAATAACTATCCATTCTTAAGCCATAGAGATACTTAATGCTAAATTAATCTAAAGAAATCATATCATTAGCAAGCAAAAGAATAGACGTTCTTGACTTGAAAAAGAAGGAAAGATTAAAATTAAGCGAATTGATAAATATACAAATCCGAAACAAATAACCATTATTTTACCGAAACAGCGAGGAAATTTGAGGCAGTCCACTATCTTGTTACAAAAAAAACAATAAACAATATGAACAAAAAATAAAACGCATTTGACAATGAAAAAAATACACATTTGAGGCAAACAATTCCTGAACATTCTATATAACAAACAATTTCACATGTTCAAGATGTTAACTAACCCACAGCTGAAAGCCACTTTTCTAGCTCTTACACGATGTTACATATCAGTCAATAATTCATTTTAGTGCACAGACCCAAATATAAAATTAGTACGATGAATGCTTGCCTTGCGAGATGATGGAAACAGCACCTGGTGCTAATATAAAGTTATTACAGAATGCATTTCGAAGCATAATTCCAGCAATAACCGTTTTGCTTATACTGAAAACTATCCATCAGAACTTTTTTGTTTTAACAGTAGGTTCTGATGAAGAGTTTTATATTTCTAAATATCTTAAAAACCAAATTTGTTTAGTTATTTAATAATTGAATAGTTTGCGAACTAGGTGCACGTCTCTTATCGTTAAGGTTACTCGATTTCGATGTAAAGTACATGAATTCGCATTTTCAAAATGTTGGACCAGAAAAGCTTCTGCTGCCTGAAAAATATTTTTTTACACAAGAATGAACAATGATGTTACTGCTAACTTGAAACTATAACTTATTAAAGAGCTAAGATAGATGAAAAACTGCCTTTGATACTGAAGGATATGCATTTCATGAATCGTCCTAGATATCCGTAATAATCAACATGCTTTGAAGTGTTAAAAAAGACAAAGATAGAAAATTTTCATCATATTTAACTAAACAATCACTTCTTGCAATGCTGCAATAGCTTCCACACAAAAACGGACACTGATATAACAACCAGTTAGTTCCTTAGCTGTACTTTTCACAAGGCGAGCAAAAGGTGACTTTTGAATCAGAAGATTTGTTGATTTCTGATACTTACGTATCTCTCGCATTACTCGAACTCCTTGCCTTAAAATTACATGTCTTTAATCAGTTTAGGTGAATCTTACAATCTAAACAAGAAAAATAATTCGAAAAATTTCAGATATACTTATTCCGGCGTTTATGTTTCATATGCTTCTTACTCAGCCCTGGATTCTCGACCTTTTCAGAGTCGTCGGTAGAATCAGAAACATCACCTACAAATGCGGAGTATTAACAAAAATATGTTTTCGAAATTTTTATCAACATAACAAAAGTTCATATTTGCCATAAACTATTCTGTAGTGAGTGATTAATGATTCACAAAAAAAACTAAATTTTCAGTCGATTTACAAGTTTGTCTATATAAGGTGCTTCAACCCACGACGCAGAAGGGATTAATACGGAATATAAAATTTCCGAGTCTTCCAGTAAACCTAGACATCTAATTATTGAACAGTACTGAATCTTTTTAGCTTGAATTAATACTCAATACTAATTAGTCACACTTCACATTACCAAAAAACATATAAACGATCTTCCAACAGTCTGCAGTCATGGATAAGCTTTAGTAGAGAAAATTTTTATGAAGGCTTTACTATAATTCAAATCAAAAAGGAATACCATCGCCGTTCAATTGCCTACAATATGCGCCATATCGTCTCACTACCGCTTTAATCCGGGGCATTTCACAAAACAGTAAATGATGTTACAGCAACTTCCTTCTTCTGCAGTGAATGGTCTTGAAATACAAGAGTGTTCCACGTTCCCTCTCAGGAATTTTATTGGATACGCCCAATGTCCCAACCAAACTGAATTCAAACTCAGGCTTCACGAAAGAGCAAGTGAAAATGGTAAACTACCCTTCGCTTTTAAATTTGAATTTGTATTGAATGCGTCGCCTATCGCTACTTTGACCGTCTGTCATTCTACACACGTTATACTTCCGACCCCTCTGACTGCCTAAAGCAGACCACTCTTTGCTCTGCTACTCTACTCCTTCATTGTTTTACATGCTATGTTCGTTCTTGTGGTCAAACCAAATAACAGTGTTCTGTCAACCTTTAATAGTCATGTTCTCATTCGTTGATAAATGATAACAGATAATATCACCAGAATATTTCCAATTATCACAACAGATATTAATATTGTCTGAAATCAAATGCAGAGAAATCATTTGGTATTTCAGTACTTCATTTAAAAAAATAGAATACTTGATAAGTTCATAAAAAAATATATTTAACAAAAATTACTAAAAAAATTAAATTTTTCATACTTCTAAGTAAAAAAGCATCGTTGAAGATTTTATAAGAATAAGCAAATGTGATACATTTGTTCCAAGTCAGGTTGCACCTATTAACACAGCAGTTTCAGATGATGATAAACATGCATCATAACCGACAACTCGATAAAAAAGCAGGTAGGCCGAATTAGTCAAATATTTTATTCCTTCACTATTTTCTTTGTCTATCCAGTTAACAAGCATATATTTATTACACATTCATAAAACTTTAGTACCAGTTAATCAATCATATTTTGGAAACAAGCAAATGATCACAGAATGAAAGTTTAACCATAGTAGTACTTTCTAGAAGCTCCATAATATTCTGCAAGCGATGGACATTGACGACATCAAACTGCGTTTCGTTCTGAAGATGTATATTTCACTTCTTCGTAATATTAGTTAAATTTCTCACAAGAAATACTATATATGTACATATATATTTCACAGAATCTGATGACAGAATTTCTTCCCTGTTCTTCAGAAACTTACGATTCTGCGTGTTATTTCCAGTCCACAAGATCCCGCTATAGCATTTCGAACTATGTCCATTGTGATGCAGACTGACTGGAATGAATGGTTACTTTGCTGTCTCACATGGAAATTTATAGCGAGATTTAACGATTCTTCGAAAAGTATCCTATCAGTGAATGGAAAACCTGTTAAGTGTGCTAACGCTTGCATCACACGGTAGTACTTTGCAATAAATGGCTGCAAAATATTGAGATTTAGAACTTTGAGGAAAGTTTATGAGATGACTAGATCTTGTGTAGGCGACCACTTTACATAAGTGCAACAATTTACACTCATATTAAATCTTCAAGCTCATATTTACTATAACCTGTAGAAAGGATGCGATTTGTTTTAGAGTATGTTCCTCATTCAAAAGGATGTGATTATCGTTTAATGAAATAGTAGAAATATGCAGCAAGGAACTGAGGCTTTCTTTGAAGAAGTTATCTATATATTCTTCTTGTGGCACACAAACGAATTCATACACAAACAGTAATCTCAGCTGCCTGCAACATATTTATAGATAAAATTCAAATTTTCTACTGAGTGTTTTACAGCTAATGTCGGGCATTTTTCTTTTATTAAACAGTACGATACAAGATAATTCATACTTGAACATATATTCAACGCTTGGAAGCATTTGATTTGATAACAGGACGAGGCACAATAAGCTTACATCAACAATATTATGCATCATCTGAAATAGAATATATCATATAATTGAAAACCAAACAAATGCAGTAGTTCAATTTTAACTTTCAACTATTTTAGGCAAAACTTCAAAAGCTTAAGAAAAGCCAAAACTTGAGACGTATTATTCAATAATTTGATAAAAACTATGAACAGAAACCACTAGTAACATTTTCTCGTATGAAAACTTATTCTCTAAAGGTACAATACGTAGTTTCAGCAAAAAGCTTAATGAAAACAATAGAAGAAAAACTTTTACACCACGAAATTGTTTGATTTTTTGTTCTAATGCACTTGATTTTATTAATAACCGGAACAGTTTCTTATCTTTATTTTTTTGTAGCTTTTACATATTAATACTACAAAGGGAATTCGATTTCCTAGATCCGTGAAAAACTAGTGACTTACCTTGTTAGCATAATGTGACAAAATGGTTTCACATAACATATCTTCTATGTAATTTTTCTTTAAACTATTGCTTTCATCGCTTCCTACACATTTGAATTTCCTTAACTTGATAAATGAACTATGAGGTATCCCACAAGTTTCGAAGAGTGCGCAGTGTAATTTTAAATAAGTTCTGAAAAAATACTTTTGTCTAAATGGTAACGTATAATGAAATCAATTATTTTCTCAAATTAGAATATAAAAATAATGTTTGTGCAGCACAAATGCATACATAAAAATAACGCTGGAATAATGAAAATGACTGAGAAATGAATTTTTTGCTATATAAATCAATGGCTAGGTAAATAAAATCATAACCTTAAGTCATCAGTAATACTTTCTTTAATTAAAACTTGACGTCCCATTTTTATGACCAATGTAATAAGGTCTTCTAAGCAAATTCTAAGTCTGTCAAATGTTAAGCTGAGATACTGTTCATTTTTCATCTGTAAATAAATTGAAATAAGAGTAGTTGGCAATAAAGCAATCGTAATTTTATTTTGTGAAAGGAAAGAAAAAAAATTGAGTAATTCAAAATTAAAAATATAGAAGTAAAACGCTTGAAACCTGCAACAATATGAAGCAGGTATATGGCCAAATGGTTATTGTACTATTTGAATTGTGCATACGTATGATATGGAATGCAAAGTTTTTAACGACTTCTTTTTCTTTAAAAGATAATCCATTATCATTTTGCACCTGCAAAAAAGAGAAACTATACTTGCATTGAAACATGAGAAGAAATAATTTAACATGAATATATTTAATACTTTGCATCCTATTACAATTTGCATTGAAAAATACATGACATATATTTTTCACTTTAGTGAATTTTAGTCCAATGATCTGTAAAGTACAAGCTTTCAGTAGAAAATCAACAATAACTGTGATAGAATCTTAAAAAACAATTACTGCGATATAGTGATATATGAGTGATAATTTTCGGTGGAAACAATCACTTGAATTACTAACTAAATCACCAATTTAGCTTAACTCAAATATGGCACAATGAAACTTATAAAGAGCCAAAATACTTGGTAAACATTCAAATACAATAGCTATACTTATACCTGCCATGGTGCAAGGCACCGAGTGATTTTTCCTTCAAAATATTTTCGTATGGATAATGGTTCTCCAAATTTCACATAAATATGACCAAAACGTTTGCAAAGAATTTCGCGCGCCTTGAACAGTCCTGTAACTTTAAGAAATAGAATTTTACAAGACTCAAAAATGTTAAATTATTACAATATGACTGTACCAGTAGTTGTCTCTTTCGGTTTAGGAAAACCAAAAAGTTCATAAGCGTACAATGATTCCTCCAAAACTTTATCATAGTCTATAGTGACAGGCACGAAAATCTGAAAAATCGCAAATATCCGAAAAAAACAAACAAAGCTTTCGAAAAACAGTGCTAAATAGAAAAAGCAATAATGATTTCTTTAAGAAATCTTAATCTTACTATATCATATAATTGAAAACGTAAAAATGGCTCGATACATGTTTGCAGCAAGCCAAATTTAGGATAAAGACTTTTGCCGGATCTGCTTCGAGCACCTTCTAAGAAAAATTCGATTGAATTATCTGTTTCAAGTAACTGCGTCTGAACATAAGCAGAAAATAAAGACCAGTAGAGTTTATCCTGTAAAACATATAATAACAGGTAAGAATATTAGACACTACAAAAAGTGAAAAAGTACATTTGACAAATAAATTGGCAGAGCAATAAAAAACGATATTGTGTGATAAGTAACATCAGCAATATGAAAATGCCACCTTTCCAAACCGTCGTTTCATAAAAAAGGATCCACAGCGGCGTAAGATTTCTCCCAAAAATTTTGAACTCATAAAATCCATTCCAGTAGCTATAACTGGGAGAGGAATATTGCGATGAAAACAAAGAAGAGAAACAATCAAGAAATCCATGTAACTCTGCAAATGAATAAGAATAAGTGAAGTAAAATTCAATGATTATTAAATCAAAAAAATTGTATCAGATTTAATATGAATTTGGAAAACATACCCTATGTGTTGGAATAAAAATAATTGGATCATCCATAGCATACTCCCGTATTCTTGATAACTGCTCATCATTAAAGTGAACACCATCGTATATAGTCTTCAATGAATAAAGACTGAATTAAATATGAAAGAGTTGAAAGCAATTTTTGAAGCACCGAAATGTATAGAAAGAATGCAGCTAAAAAACAAGATCCCTGATGCAATTATTTTTGAATATAAAAAGATAATTTTATGTGACATGAATAATTTGCTTACGCTTAATTTCTTAAAAATATAATGAAAAAAGTGACAAATTAGAAAAACTTTGTCAAAGAAAACTTGTAAGCTATGTTTGAAAAAGACATACTTTAATTGTTTTTGCAACAACATAACCGACTGACTTTAGCACTGACAATTGCATTTGATGTGTCATGCTGCCTAATATTTCTCTCGAATGATCGAATAGCAAATGGCTTGAGATACAACGATTGACACATTCTTCTTTTAAAACTTTCTAAAATGCTCAATAAATTAGTGTAAAAATATAATAATCTTTTTGGACCAAATACTTTAAATTTCACTGACATTGTTCGAAATACTATTTACGTCATAGCATTTGGATTTTGAGCAGTAATAATTAATGATTTAAGAAGGAGATATGTTTCCACCGTGATTTAACCTGCACAGATTCCTTTGCTAAAATAATTTCGATTATCTCTTTTGAATTTTTGGTTTTCTGTTGTTTGCCTTTTCTTGCTGGAAAATTTTTAGGCTGTGTTATCCATGTCATTTCACCTCCTACGTCTTCAACAATTTCTAGCCAGTTAATCATACCATTTCTTGATTCTTGACTCATCATGAAGAATCATGTAAAGATTCGTATATTACTTAATACCAGAGTTTTATTATTATCTTTCATATCCTGGAATCATAGAATTATCAAGATGCTAAAAAAAAGTTTTAAACCAAATGCAAAAAAAAAAACAAAACCAAAAAGTGATAGTAATAAAGGAAAGTGCCAAACACAGCATGAAAATATTGGGTAATGATAAGTGCAATAAAAATTAAGAAAAATGCAGAATTTCATATTTTAGGCAAAATTTCTAAAATTTTAATTTGAAATTATCAGTTTGCAACAGTTACAGAGGTAAAATAATTCAAGTGATAAGGAGTTCCCGTAGAAAGTTGAACAACATTTAGTATAAAAATTTTTTATAAATCCTAAAAATCTATTCTCTGTAGCACAAATCAAAGTGACAAATGGCACGATAATATTGACAATAATTTACATTTCTTACAAAGAAATAAAACCAAAGGTGAAAGGAACCAATAGAAAAAACGTATATGTTCTCATTATCGCACAATAATTTGTTTTTGTGACAAAAATATTCGTTACAATTGACGACAGAACAGTAAGGATGAAAGAGTTCAGACTGAGAGCATACTGTATTTGACCAAATTTGTTTTAGTTTACAATGAATTACTTCGGTATCGTAACATTGTGAAGAAATATACTTTTGAGATTCTGAGATAACAGACAGCTATCTGTTTGCTTGCTATACACACTACTGATTCCTATATATGCCTGAAATAACCCCAGGTTATTATATTTCTCGAATTATTTCTATCAGTCGTTTGCTTGTTTAGCAACTCTTCTGATTTGTTATCAGCAGTGTCGGTCCACACATAATTTTGTATCCATGTTACTAATAAGTATAGTTGTAATCATAAGTTGTTATACTCCCTCATGAATTTGTCTCAGGAAACTACCTATACCACAGGTAGTTTTAAATGAATTTGTCAAGACTGCGAACCTCTGACCGTACTAAAACTACTTCACAGACTACTATACTGGCTACCATGTATAATGCACATCAAGAAATAACATGGCATTAGAAAAAAATGACTCAAGCCATAGCACCTCTCAGTAAAATTCATACAAAAAGACAAATAACACTACCCACTCCTATCTACGATTCATGATAAGTTCAATGGTATGCATCGAGTCTAGGTAAAACTATTTCATTGTGTACTTTTTCTTTACATTAAAGCAAATTATATTTCGCAAAAACAGTTTCACAATCAATAACATGCATTCCAAAAGTAACAACTAACTGTTTGTCCATAAAAGTCATCCCGTCTTTACTTTCTGTTTGCTATATACAATATGCAGAACAGCGCTGAAGAATATCAAAAAAATGGACGTTAAATGCTAAGAGAAACAACCAAATCACTTGGTTACAGGCAATTTGAAACATATTTATCGTTTTGGATGACAATATAGTCCATTCATACTCTTCTCTCATTCCCAATTAACATAATCAAACATTAAAAAACACACAAAAATTTCCTGATCAAGTTTTACACATATTAGTATATCACCGTAAGAAATAATCATCTCAGCAAAACAAGTAATTAACACATTATATTCAAGAAACAGTCTCATACTTTTGCTGAAAATGTAGGGAGTATGATGTGGTGGTTGTAAGAATCAATGCTGCAATCAAACGAATTTTCAAATGATAAAAATGGAAGAATAAATACAATCAATTTAAAAATAAACTCATTCTACGCTCGTAGACAGACATTCCAAACTATCTCAAATTCGTAAGATACCAAGCAACAAATACAAGAGGTCAAGACAGACTTGATATTACCGCACAAGCCGAGAAAATTAATCATTTCAATTCTATGCACAAGTTTCTTCTCCATCAGTGATTTCACGGGTCTTTTAAGCATACTTCTTTAACAAAATTATCCATTTTCCAATTTTCTTCAAAAAAATCCATGACTTGCATGTTTTCCTCGTTTTGAGCAATAATATTCTGAAACAAAACTGCAATAACATATACCACCTTCTGCAAGAATGGTAAGAAGTAATTCATGTTATCCGATAAAATAGTGTAGTAATGAAAGTACCAACTTGAACAGAAGATGCCATCATGAGCAAACTACCATACTTTTGCGCACCCATAGTAATTCCACATTTTGAAGTTATTAAATAAAATAATGCTGATAAATATTTTGATCTCTCCCCATAAATTTGAGACTTTGCTAAAGGAGAGAGATTTATCGCATCTGAAAGGATAAATTGAGTCTTAATATTTCAAATGTACTTTCAGTAGAAATAATTGATGGAGCAAACCTGGATTAAAGAAGACACTAGCTTTGAAGAGGGCAAATTCAGGCATGGTTATTTTCAACTGCCTAAAAGGGAGCATAATTTCATCCATCTGACGGTGATAAATGGACCTTCAAAAAAATTAAGGGATTCACAGGAAATATGGAAAAAGAAACTAAAAAGTGAAAAACTGACATTCATACCTAATATTTATACATACAGCTTAGAAGAACACAGAATTAAAATTTACAATTTACCTACAACCCGGTAGCTTAACTTCATTTTGAACTTGACGTCGAACATAAGCACCATTTGGCAAAACTAATTTATCAGCGCCGTGATCAGGTGCATAGTAATTTCGATTCAAAAGATTAAAAGTAAACCCGAAATTCTTAATGAGGGCAACCTGCAATTTTTGATTAACTTAAGGATCTAAGTGTCATATCTCTGTGTGATTAGAGTAAACATGACTGATAACTTGCAGTTTCAATAGAAAATTTAAATTAAAAAAAAAAGAAAAAAGATTTACGCGGTCATCTACAGACAACTGATTAAATAAATCAAAAGTTTTGGCCCATTCCAAACCAACTCGCATTTCTCTTTTGTTCCACATTTGTATATCTTTCAGTGTTGCAATATATAATTCTTTAGCTGTTGTATACGGCTAAAAATTTTAGAAAATTAAAACTGGCAAAATTATGCTAAAATACTGAACACATAATCCAGCACCACAAAAAAATAAGAAATAAATTAAACCTATATAGTAAAGGCATACGTCTATTTTTAGATTATTAACATCATTAACAAGTGAGGGCTCGCAAACCGCTTCTTTGAGTCCACTGATCTCGGGAAGTACACACTGACGTAACCTCATGCATAGTTTTTCAATCGCAAGCAGACGTTCTATTAGCTAAAAAACGAAATCTTTTATAAATAAGCAAAATAAGAATAATCGAAGAGGAAAACGAATATTATTAATTTTCATTAATCTACTTTTTCTTCTGCGGAACGAATTTGAATCGAGCAATCATCTTCTGAATTTTGATTCGCCATCTTCATTTTTTTGGTTGGTCCAATGCGATCACGATCATTTTGAATCGCTGGAAAAGTAAAAATCAAGCCGAAAAAAATGCGGCACAATTTAAAGCTTCTCTACTAACTGACTACTGACTTCAATTTTATTTACACTGCTCGGTAATAACTAAATACCAAAACAATTAAGAAAAAGGAATAACGAAACCTTTTGCATCCATCCCCACTGCCACACATTTGTTGAAACGACAATGCCGGCAAGCACAACGGATATCTAAAAATGTTTATGGAACTTAAGTTCATCAGGTTATCACAAATCTCCCCATGAGAAAATAAAAGAAAGACATCCAGTGCGATTAGAATAATAAGAATATAATTTTCCTCAAACTGAATAATGAAACTCACTTTTGTTAACATCACAATTTCCTTGATACTGGCAAACAAACGTATGTTCCGACACTATGGTGCGACGAAAAAATGTTTTGCTGGAATCAAATCTTTTTTTAATTTACATAAAATTACAAGTGAATCCCGCTGTTCATTTCGATTGAAAAATTTTTCTAGCTCATAATGCAATCACGAAAGCTAACTAGAAAAAATGCATGAATTGTCTTTTTATTCAAAATGTGGAGATAACAAAAGGTATCATTGTCAATTTTCAAACGACATAAGAAACCTTACCACCCATTGCAACTTGCCACGCCGTAATGATATCCTGTTGCGAGATCTGAACAGACTGCACAGAGTTCACCCTCGGGTACTTTACGGCCTGAAATAATAAACAGAATACCAGACGCGCAAAAAGTGTTTCCTGAATGGAAATTAATGCAGACAATTTTGCATAACAAGCAATTAATTCTATCAGCACTTTAGCAAGATAGAAAAAAAACGCATAAGTGTGTTAGTTTTTGTCTGTGTTCACAAGCGTTAAGATTGGTTGGAGTGATGCTACCCTTTCAAGTTCATGAACTTTCATATCCTTGCAGTGTATACAGTATTTAACAATAAAATAAACCCAGATCAGAAGTTTATCATGGATAAAGAAGTTCACAATATATATTATTTACGTATAATGAAGCCTTGCTTCAAAATATCGTGATTATATGTCAATTCATATAAAAAAGAAGACTAGATATTGCTCTTTTTTCAACTGCAGCGCTCATAAAAAATCCAAATCAAGAGTCTTCCATATACTAACAAGTATTACGTTGCTTAAAACGTCTGCGCACAATCCATTTTTTATGTATAACTGTCTCGCAGTGTTCTTATCAGCAATAAGAGTAGTAAAAATTTAGCCAATAGTTTAGCACAGTTTGAAGTACAATAATGGTAACTTATTACTTATAAGTAAAAGAATGAGCCAAAACTGATCAGAATTATGGATGGTAACGTGATGATACACAATGCTTTCAACAATCCTACTGTACGACAGATATAACTCGTTTTACAAAACTGCATTAAGATGACGTTTTTAAAACTACAAAATGAGAAGGGGTGGAGGGGCTACTAGCAACGGCTTATTCGTTTATACTGGACATTGAGCTAATTGATAGATCATTACTAGATTACTGAAACTAATACTTATCATGAAAGGATGTAGCAAATGAAATAAGCAATTATCACACTCTTTAGAAATATACCATGTGTTCTTCATATGACGACAGAAAAAAATAAAAATAGACTTACGCTGCGCCATTCGAGGATGGTTGTACGTCTCGTAATCAGCACCTTCAAGAATTACTTAAAGAGTTTTAATGTAAGTAAGCAAAAATGAACGTACACTGAACTACCTGAAAAGACAGAGTTTATGAGGGAGAGTGTATGCATGCATGCCAATGAAATGCAGTGCATAGTGGAACGTTTGCCTCTACCCTTTTTCTTCACTTTGTTGATATATTTTGTGTATGTATGTTTGCATGCGTATGTGCGTGTATGTATACACACATTTATGCACTGCATATAAATGTACGTGTGTATGTGTATGTGTATGTGTATGTATGTGTGTGTGTGGGTGTGCACACACTTACCAACTTTGCTCATGTAATGATCATTTCTATTCATTGATAGATGATGTAACAACAACACTTCACCCCATCCTGAAAAGCTTCAATAACAACCGGCCAACCAGTACAATCAATAAGTAAATGCTTTCTGCTGCAAACGAGTGGTTGCAAAACCCTACCACCTATCACTGCTTGTCTGGGTTGCTAGCAATCAACAACACTTTTTGCTCTTCCTATATGCCATTTCAGTCAGTTCTTTTCTAAAGCATCAAAAATCAACTCAGCCCATATAAAAGCAACTAAACTTTTTACACCTAATCCTTACACTATAGAAATTCGTGGACAACCAAAGATATCTGTTATCTGTGTACGCTACTACGATTCCTTTAGAGCACATACTAGTTCCTCAATTCTTCGTTATGCGTCCGGCTTTGTATGCACACTTAAATTTCATTGATAAAGAAATAACAGCCTGTACGCTAAGTTAGTACTTTTCTAATTAATGAAACATGGAAGATATTGTCAGTCATGAAGTTACAAAATAAAATCTTCAACTGAACTACCTACATCACACAAGAAGAACTGCAAAATAGTTATGGACCTTGAAAAGCTGATGCATCATAAGCAAATTTGATGCTTTATGCCCTCATTTTCCAAGTAACAAGCAAAATTTGATGCTTTCTGTTTGCAATTTTAGTAGATAAATACCATTCACAATACCTTTACTCAAAGTTATACAAATGATATGAATGCATCACATGTAAAAATAGTCTTCACTGAAAGTTAGTATTCTGAGTTACTATGATTTGCTCTCAATTAAGCTTATATAGAGACTCGTCATTCTGTAAGCCCAGGATGGTCTAAAATAGAGTTAAGGAGTAAATCCCACAATAAACTTCTAATCCATAGAAATGAGAATGTAACTATAACCTAATTGTAACCTAAATTGGGATTATCTCAGCTTACATGATACTCTGGATAGAATAACGAAATAAATAAGAAATCGGGAAGTGTTCGTAATAATGCTTTCCAAAAGTTCCCTAGTAGTACCAGGAATGCAATCCAGTTTTGAATGTTCGAAAACTACAGTTTTTTAGTGATAATTGATAGCAGTAATAATGGTTATTTACGATATTAGGATCAGATTTTGATTTGACATCAAAAAAGCATTACAATTACTTAACGACATATTCGACTGGCCACAACCATTATCCATATGACATCAACCTGGATTTCAGACAAGTAAGAATTACTAAATTACAACTCCGGAAAAGAGGCTGTTCTTCTTGGATCTCGACATATTTTTCCGTTCGCCACAAACGTTTCCAATGATGATTTTAACTTATCTCTCTCTTCTTTCTTCATCTGCAAAAATAACTCTCGAAAAACTTAAATAGTTCTAACCTGATGTCCGAATACTAGCTTCTTAAAGATATTGCACAAGTCAAAAACGAGAAATCCTTTGACAGCAAACTGCAAAACAAGCAGCGATAAAGAACGGGACATCATTCACTAGTTATAAATAAGCAAACAAACCCTTAATAACAGTGACCGTACTGAAAACTCAAACAAACAATCATCGATCAGAGCAGAATTCGAAGTGCGCCCAATCACAAAATAAAACCTCAAAAAAGTTTTGAAAATGATGCATTTTTAGAAAACATAATTTACACATACTCAAAATGATAAAAATTGGTTTTCCGTAAAAAATACTTATGTATCATGTAAATCAGTCTGAACATCGCATTCAAATCACATTTGAGAGGACAAGTTAAAGTCTTAAGACTTGAAGAGCATAGATTTTCTTCGGGAATTTTCTCAAACTAGTGAAAATGGATGGCCAGATTTCAGAACTATGATACGTGCTTCAGTTCTATTGATTTTAGCGAAATCATGCAATCAATAGATGCACACAAAATAGAGATTACTTGAAAATAAGAAACTGTAAATCAGTACACTCGTAAATTGAAAAATAAACGTAAGATCCATACAGATTAGCAATGTAAGGGTTTGGTGATGATGAACATAAGAATGCACTGACATAAAACCGGAACAGTGCAGGGTCAGCTACATACTTGAAAGAATCTAGACCATTCAAAGTCCACTCTAGTACAACGCTTTCAGTTTCGCAACTACGCAAGGCAATAAACCACTGAAAAAATACCGCTATTAGAGCTGTACTCTAAAAGGCTTGAACCCTGTATACAATGCAGAAACACTCACGTGATGAATAATAGTAAAGATTGCAGTGGAACGTGGATGCGGAAAACCTGAATATCGATATATCAATTCTTTTAAAATGCTATTGATAAGTTCACTTTGGCTAAGCGAATCGATTAATACAAAAGGCAATACTTTCATCATTTGCAACGCATCTTCTTCAGCTCCCTCCGCCAATCTAAAAGGAAAAAACACAAATTACTTAAAAAATAAAAAATTCAAAAGTCAACTTTTTACGAGTAAGAACAATATTCTCCAGTATAAACAATTTTATCTGAATAAATACATCTTGAATATCATGGTGTGCTGTTCCATGAGATGAATTCTTGAATCATATGGCTGAGTCCCCAAATGCTGTCCTTTTCCTTCTTCTAAGCCTCTATACAAGCATGCAATGAAAATACGGAACGCATACAAAAATTTTTGAGGAGCGTTGAAGTAGTTCTCCATTGCTTCTAGAACTATCAATTTTTACTACATAACTTAATATAAATAACAGTCTACAAAACATTAACTTTTTACAGTCTGAACTGAGAAAACTTAGTGATTAAACCGATGAAAAAAAAAGCAAAAACTGACGAACAGCAATGCGACTGAAGGTAAGCACATATATTCGGGATCCAACGATCAACTTTTCAACACCTACAGTTAGTAAATCCATTAACCACAGAGGAGTAGAAGCTGCAGTGAATTTCTCACATACCAGCTAAAGATATAAACTTTTAAAAATGTATTGGAAGATCGTATTATTTATATGTATTAGAAATAATACTGAAATTAAAAAATATTCAAGGTCACAAGAATTTATGTAACACTTACATTGATGAATGCAAGCCGTGAATGACTTGAAGAATAAGACGGTTTGTCGAAAAAGAAAAATTTTACAGTCCACAACAAAGTTTCGTATTCACGCAACCCCGAACCACTAGAGGACAAAATATTAATTCTTATTTAAGAAAAAATGAAAGAGCAATAAATTCAGACGAACAACATATAAAAGCATTAAACTAAAAATGAAAAAACCAAATTTACTTTATATGAGAATTCATCAGAAACGATTCCAGAAGAAGAAATACAGGTTTTAAATCATCATAGCTGATTGCTTGTAACAGGAACAAGCAGCCTTGCAATGTCCGGACTCGAATTTCAGTAAAATCCGAAATTAAACCAGTTTCAACCCATGTTAAAACTGTTTTCTGAGCATCAACTCTCGATACCGATGAATCTTCCTGCAAAAAACGCCAAATTCTTTTAACTTAACATGACGATGAATGGCAAGATTTGAAGGTAATGCAAACAAGTGAATTTTATTTGACCATACTTTTGAACATAAATTAATCGCATTGAAAATTTAGACAGTTAAAATTTTTTGATAATTTCCCAAATGCAAATTTGCATCCGAAATAACGAATAACGACGGAAAATCTGTAATATTATCATTGTTAAATTAATTTTTAAAAACGTTTTTGAAAAGTAACAGCAGAAAAATTATGTTGCAAATGACACAGAATGAAAAATGAATCATGATACTCTAGAAACAGTTAAACACGGTCATGAAGAATAAGTTATTAAATAAATATTGAAATAACTAGCATTCAAATAAATGCTGGATGAATCCATCTCCAAAATCTCAAGAGTTCTAGTTTTTGTTACCATGCATGTCATATTTTAATTTCTACTTATTACCAACAATTAATTATTTGACATCATCGCACCATTTTCACATTTACATTCATTCAAAACGTGCTTCATATTACAACAAAAAGTAAAGACAATATACTTGAATTTATATCTATAAATAGTGTTATGATAAAGAAAAAAACTAACAATGCCAAGAATCGAAACGCACTTCAGCAATGAATAAACGATATTTCCAACATCTACGTTATCTAGATATGAACGTATTGTAAATAGTGTCTTCATATGCGTATATACGAAACGGTACTGATCCATCTCCGTGAATAAATCAGAGAGTAAGGACATCTAGAAATAAAGTACTTAACGGAGTCATGTGAAATTCATCGCGAAAGAAAAAAGTACCGATTTAATGGTTGCAGAGAGAAGTGGTAAAGGCACAGCATCAATACCAGCACGAAACCAATGGGAATATGTATCGAAAAGCATTCGTAAACATGATTCATAAGTAGTATCATGACTGCTGTTCAGTAAATAGCTGCTGTCTGATGAAGGCAATCGCTATAATATTTTTGCGACTATTCTGATCAAAAGTTTCAATCCGTCTTATGGAAACGAAACACAAAATTTGTAATGCTCTTATTTTGCTTTGACTAATCAAAATTTATCAACAGAAATCATTGAATCTTAATTTTTTATTTACATAAATTGCTAACTTATGCCCTAAAATATAACATACCTTTTTAAGCTGACTTTTGCCTTGCACCACATCTTTATACAAACTGCGCTCATGATCTAACAAGCCTGCCATATTCCAGGAAGTAAGAACTGAAAACTGTCCTGGTCGATATCTTTTCCCTTGATCATTGAAAATTTCTAGATTTTTTCTGTTGATGGAATCGACGACAGCACCACCCAACAGTTTCGCTTGCAGCATAGTCAAACGCTGTCCATATCTTCAAACCGTAATCGACAAAAAAATAGAAGTTTTAAAAGTTAGTATCATACAACAGAAATAAAAAATCTGGTCACAAAAGTTATTTCTTAAAATGATCACAATGATGAAAGAAATTCTTGTGATGTATCACGAGGTTTTACGATAAACCGTCCAGTGACCGGATTTCCCCTTTCTGGATACAACAGTGTTTCAAGTAATAAATTTGTTAGGCCTTCAATAGCAATAGTACTAGCCATGAGCTGTTCTGCCACATTCTAAAATGTTGATGAATCATCGCTCACATATATGAAATAGAAATTTCATCAAGAAACTAAACACAAAGACCTTGAGAAACAGCACTTTACTTAATTTATGTAAGTTTCGTTCATTCAAAACATTGTAATCATGATAACTAAATACCAGACTGGCACTTGCGAGCTCTGAACCAGAAGGCGTTGATGAAATCACACCGAATAAAGACATTGAAAAATTATCAAAATTAGACCGACGATTCCATCCAGCCCACAAAATCCTCCATAAAAAATCTTGCAAAATATCTACATTTCCTAGGTAATGAATATTTACTGTAGGTATCGAAACTGATGTACAATGAATTTCTGGTTCTGGCTTCCAACCGCATCTGAAAATATGACTTTACTGGAGACATTTACAAAAACATGAAATCACAACGAAAAACTTACAAAAGTGCAGATACCGGTATGCATGATATATCGTTCAAGAACGGCATCCTTATCACAGCTGAAACATTTATTCTTTTTTAAATTTTTTGATAACCATTATTTCAAACTCCTTCTAAAGAAGTTGGATGATAAAAACTCAACTGCCAAGAAAAACCTGAAAATATATATTAGAAGTTAAAATGATTTTAATTTACAGCAAAAAGTAGTGAAGTCACATTCACTTTAAAATATCATTTTAAAAACTGTAAACAACCTTTAGCCAAATTTTCTAAATGTGAGTACAAATGCGTTTTATTGCATTTCTTGCGAAAATACTGTTGAATTTGTTGTGTCACATCAAAAGCAGATTGTATGGCATCAGCAATAAAACCTGCAAAAACGAACTGAATCATTCTAAAAGGCGATATTTGGGAGCAGTTATCACAGTGCCAACAAAGTGCAAACAAATTTTTTGAACATACTTCAAAATTTAGAAAATTTGCTTTGTCACTAATACTTTTTCTGTGAAATAAAATCATATATACCTATATCACAATCTTTCTTGCCTGTTCGGTCTATTATTTTCAAATTCCGAAAACGATTATCTAATTTTTGAAACTTTTGACACGTAAGGACATCACACTGCTCGAAAACTTTCTGAATTAATCTGCAAGTTCATTTTAATATAAAGCTCAAGTCTCTGTAGTAAGAAAATTTTATCAGTGTGATAAAAAATAGAAAAAAAAAGACCGGCTAGAGTTTATAGCCAAGGACAGTTGCTGTTCTACAATTTTCTTCGAGTTTTGTGCTTGGTTGATTGTTGCAAGAAAAGAGTGTCTACTAATCCCGAAAGTGACTGCACAAATGACTTCTAATGCTCCAGATCCACTCTGAATACCCAAACTGTATGATAACGATTATGATAACCATATCTACTATAAAAATTGCAAAAACTGACTCGCATCATAAGAGAATCTGCATATCGCTGCATCCAGTAATCAAACAACGATATATCGGTAGCCCAATTAGATGCTTTTTCACAAATAATACTTTCTGGTTTCTGTAAATCAAATCCGAAAATTATTTTGTAATAAAAAATAAAACCCAATCAAAAAGATGTACAAATGGACCTCCGCGATTTTGTTGTGGACAAAAAGTTGTAGAGGAGAATCAATGCAGGAGTCAAATGCAAGTGAAACAAATGAATCAGAAATCGCATTAACTCTTTGTGACAGAGACGAGGAGTGTTCTTCATGTACATCATCTAAAATGTTTTACATTTTAGATACTAAGGGGTTTTCTAATTTCATTTGATCCACAAAAATCAGTTAATTTCAAAAGCGTTTGGAGAGTTTTGAACCACAAACTACGTTCATAAAATTGGTGAATAAAACACTCATACCTGAACAATGTTCATAATCTTTCAAATGGTCGACCATGTCAATGAAAGTAGCCAAAACATCATATCTCTCGTATTCGTACTGCAATGAACTTTGTCAGAAAACAGGTATGTAAACGGAATCCCTGTCTCTCCAATATATGTGCTTAGATTTGGCCACCTAGTTTCTTGAAAGGAACAGAAACTTGAAATGATCTGAGATAAATGTGGTACCGCTTTTCGTAATATCATTTCCACATGTCTTTCTTCAATTGCGCATAACATAGTACATACAGATTCCGCTTGAATACTGAAACCTGAAAAAAGCTTGACAATACTTTTTCGCCAAACCGAAACCACAATTATTGAAAATATACACACTTTTTGTGCCAATAGCATCTTGCAGTAAGTCCGCAAAAACATCAGAAGAAAATAGCACTGGATCCCCAAATTTAAAGTTATAATCTTTAATCATCAACTCCGAAGTTTCGACAAAGCTGAAAAGGGAAAGCTGATAGATGATAAAAAACTTGAATGGAAGATAACAACTTCAAGCAAAAAAAACTCACAAACAGTATATGCTGCTAGTTTAAAAGAGATTAAGCCTTGACTCACAGTATTTGAAGCAAATTGGTAGAATTTAGTCAATGAATATCATATAAACCTTTTAAAAACAGAGTCGACAGAAAACCGTTCCGATTTTATCATGTCTACCAAAAGAGATTTCAAAGCGACATTCTTACTCTGAAATTTTGAATAAGTTGCACGAAATTAATGAATTATTTTTTTAGTGATAACTATCATTTAATATTTTCACTCAAATTCTAAAATGTAACCGAACAAGACAGGAAAATAAAAATAGCCCACAAAATTATAAACAAATCGAGAGCTCGCAACAAAAAGATTTCTAACTACTACAGGTTTTAAATTAAAAAATGATTAAAAGTATATTTATCAATTTTTTGTCTTGTACGAATTGCAGCTCTAGTATTTGAAGCAAAAACAGGTGGAAAAAAAATAAATTAAAAAAAGACAACTAAACTATTTGTAACAGTTAAAAAACTTTAAGGTTTTGTAATCACCTGCTGGGAGTGAAGGAAAATTGCTATCAAATCATCCAGAACCGCAGATTTACCGACACTATCACTTAAAAACTTCAGAGCAACAGACGTTTCCGCAATGTCTGTAGACGCAACAAGTTCAAAAATATCCAAATCAATGATAAGCTGGAAAATGGTCTTAAATAATACTAAAATTGTACTCAACGACTCAATATATATAAAAGCAAAACGAAAAACATACGGAGTCACAGCTTTTGAAACGATTTATTATGTTTATTAATATCTTCTTCTGCATTTCAATATCCAAATTCCTACAATGCGAATACATTCTGATTGCTAACTTTTATTTTTAAAGTATGGCAAAGTTAAAACCTAAGTCTTTACACTACATAAGACAGATTTGCACGGATGTAAATGTGACCTTAAATGAAATATAAGCCAACCACGTATTACGACAGTTAACAAAATCTCTGGAGAACAGAAATCAGATAAAAGTGCAATATCACTAGCTGCATCCAAACCCGCTGCACGACAGCGTGACAATAAGCATAAATCGCTTAAATGTCTGTAAATTAAGACAAATATAGATATTGTCAAAAAAAAATATGAAAATGAAAAATCAACTTACCTTGAAGAAGAGTAGAATGAATGGTCATGAAAACCGAGGACGTTGAGAAAAGAAAGTAGCACAGCATGAGTACGAGGATAGAAAATCGATAGATCTTGGAAAGTAGACAAATTAATTTTGAAATGAGTACTAAAAGTACTTGTAATACACTCCATATTACCTATAAAAAATATTAAATTATTAGAATAGAAAGAAATGATAGATCTTGTAGTGAATGTACGAAAAAGTTATAACACAATAGGATCAAAAATTCGCAGCCCAAATATTATGTAGATGTATTTAATTGTCAAGAGCAGAATATCTCGAGCACTGAGTAACGTGACCTGTATAACTACCTGAACGGAGAGCGTGAGATAAGATTAAAAGAAACCAGACCATCAAATTTTCAATGTTTTTTTCGTCAAAATAATCCAAACAAGTAAGTTGCCAGAGCGATGTAAGACACTCATTGAGCAATGCCATCAACAAACTAGTAAAAAAACATATTTATAATTGAACTTTCAATCCTTTAATAAAATTTAAAAAAATGATAAGAACGTCAAGATTAAACATGATAAATACGCAAAAGCAAACCGTCCAATTTCCACTGCAGCATTATCATATATCTGTTCAATCCTTGTAAAAGTTGAATCTTCTTTTAAAACACACAAGAACACAAACAAATATGGAAGCACGGCTACGAGGCGATCAAAACAATGCAGATCCTACAACTTCAATCAATTACTGATTGCAAATACTACAAACGAACGATGAAAATTTAACAAAATTAAAAAAATTACATTTTCTAGAATACTGATCATTTTTTTAAGAAAAAAGTCAATTGGTCGCGTGATAGTAGTACAACAGAATCGCATCATAATGGTAGCATTAAAGCTTGCGTCGAAGTCCCAATTTTTTGTTGATAAATGTTGCAAGCATTCGAAAAATAGCAAAGATGTCTTCCTCCAGCTGTAGAAGGATATTCAATTATAAGAGAAATATTGATATCGATTTTCACAAAATCTAAATTTACACATTATTTTTCTATCTCACCTATTTCATGCCAAATTTAAAAATCTAGTTTAATAAATAGTATACAACTTTTGTGCATCGCCATTAATATGGGAGCCCAGAATAGCCAACGACCAAAGCTGGAGAATTTTGGTCGTACTCACTGCAGCTAAATGGTCAACTGATTGCAGCATCTTCAGCAGTGTAATGTCGAAAGAACACCGAATCCCAACGACATCTAACAGAACTGTTTGAAGCGAAATTAAAGCTGAAAAAAACTTGCACTGATGATAGTAGACAATACAAGAAAAATAATGACTTTAATCAATGAATAAAAATCATCGGCTGTTTTTGACTAAAAAGTTTATATATGTTAAGAAAGTGATACAAACCAAATGGTGCTAAACATGACCGCACACGAGAAGACTTGATTAAAAAATCTACAAGCGAACAAATTTTATCCCAGCTCATGATTACTTGTCCTCGGCTATCCGTACGAGAAAGCACCAACAAATAATCAAAAACGGAGTAGAACCATTTTTCATCATCATCCAGAGCTATTCTAATAAAAAAATTGCGATTGAAACTTTTGAATTCCAGTTACAACTACATCAAATACATCAGTGTTTCCACTATATAATCATGAAAAAAGTGGTAAAACCCAGATATTCACGTTACCGATTTCGTTCGCCAATTTCATTCACTTGCTCGATGACAAAGTTTAGTAATCGAGTTTCAGGATCAAGCATGGAATAATTTATTCCACCTCGAACAAGCACACACAAGAGATCCAATATCTGAAGTATTATTCTGATTATCAAAGACTAATATACTGGATTATATTACTGAATTTTCATTCATTTCTTTGCAAAAAATACAAATTCACGCAAAATAGTATCACCGAGCATTGCACGCCTACTGAGTTCGTTGACTGGTATAACTGAATTGTTAGTGATACAAACGGCTCAAACATAATAACATAGGCAGTGATTTCTGCACTCGAAGGTATACCATCTTTGTAAAACAAATCTTTACGCCACGAAATAGTACACCTATGCAAAATGATTTTAATACTTTTGTCAGAAAGTTGTCAAATATTAATTGAAAATTTATAGCTAAAAAATAAAAGCTAGAGCACACCTTTTCAAAAGTATTTCATTGAATTCTAAGCGACCACTGTTAACAACAAATTCTGTAAAAGAATTTGCACTTCTCATTATGTAAATTTCGGCGAAATCTACAAATGCAACATACATAAATCATAAGACAAACATAACAAATGATCTTTCTTAAAACAATTCAAATCAGCTTTAATAAAGTAAGATCCAAGGCATTTAAAACGAATTCATAATATCTATCCCCAAACAAGTTACGCAACAATCGTAAATTAACTGACCTTTAGACAAATTGATATTGTTAAATTTCAAACTTTCCAACGCATCGAGTGACATATTTGCAACATTGCTTCCAAATAATATCTTAAACAACTGCATAACAACTCGGACGCTTTCTTCAGGTACAATTTCGACCACAGTTCGACAGTACAAAACAATCTGAAAAGGTCATTCCAATATGCGCACCTAACATAACAAAAAAGACACTGAACAAACGACTGGCTTCTGTAACAAATACTTTAGCTATTAGGAACAATTAGTTAATGGACGCAGTAAAATTAAGATGTGTTATTCGATCAAAGTTTATGAGATAACGTTTCAAAAATAAGAACAAAACTTTTCAGAACACAACAAATAAAAAAGCTAAGTGTGATAGAAATTACCTCTTTAATAATGTCAACAACTTCTGAAAGACGCATTACTTCCAGTGTACAAGCCAAACAATTTAACGCAGAACTCAAAAGTTTTACAAATCGTTTTGATGCATCAGAAGCCAATGTATTCTGCGACATAAATTCTTTTAGAGCACTGTATGATGAATTATGAAATAAGATCTAATATTAATCTACAACCATTTGTAACTAAATCTAAATGAAAGAGAAACATTTTGCCAAGACCAACAAAATAAGGTTCAGCAGTTTTGAAAAAAAAAATTTTCACGCACCAAGTAATTGAGATAACTGCCTCTGAGTGATTCAGCAAAATGACTGAGACTAGATGACTGCAGAAAGCTGGTATTTCTGGTCATTTTGATGCCCATACTAAAAAGCGTTGAAATCCCCGCAATTCGTTGCTCCCAAAATGGCGTTACAACATTCCCAGGAATTGCTTTCCGGACAGGCGAAAGTGGTGACAATCGTGAGCGTAAATGAGCGCCTTGCTGGCGATTATCTACTATCAAAGAATAATATAGATTCATAACCCTGAAAATTGAAAAAAGAAGCGATATGAAAACCAGATACAATACAATAAATTTTTCAGTATTTTGCAACAATTTCTGCCAAAATTCGCTAAATAAATAACAGCCGATACAGAAAAGATGTCTTTCAAAAATTTCCATACTATGCATCTTAATTAATGCATAACTAATTAAGAGAAAACTTTGGAACAAAAGTTGAACAAACCTTAGCTGCAATAAAAAAAGTTGTTCACAGAGAGACCTTGGGAATTCTGGCACCGCTTTATTTTCGCCAACACTTTTCAAGATACTTGCAGTGCACAAATCTTAAATTTAGACATTATGGTTCTGAAACGACGTTTTTTCTAAAAACATCATGAATTTGGTCTCAAATGCTAGAAAGTACTGGGTAATCGTTGCAAATTGCCATAATTTTATCAATACTGGGAAGCAGTATGTTTGAACCAAATTACTTCAAAATTAGAGATAATGATTCTCTGAAAATGAATTAATTTACTTGCAGTCATTTGTGTTGCAATTTCCAGTAAATGTATGAAGGTTGGTATTGATGTGGAATAGCAATCACATTTTGAAATGAGTGAAATAATTAAACCAGTCCCGAAACTATCAATATTAAGTTTGAGTCCCCACGCTTGTGTACAACGTCTAGACTTGTACCAACGTAACAAATAAAACAGTCCAGCTGCCATACCTGCCTAAATAATTTCATTAATATCAAAAATTTTTTCAGATAAGTTTTAGATAATAACCTTAATTTTTTTGGCTTGCTCTTTAAAAAAGTAAGTCAAGTTAGAAAAAAGTCACAAAATTTTAAGTTTGTGAGTACCTGTTTTTTTTCGTCAGCATTCCTTGTTAGAATTTCAAACATCTTCTTAATAATGAAAGAAAGATTCTCTATAGCAGCAAAATTAATTGACTGCTGTACGAAATCATAATTAGCGCTCATGCCGGTAGTCTAGGAAAAATAAAAATAAGAAGATCTGGATGAATCTATATTTAAAGAGAAAATATGAAAATATAAGCAACATACCATAGGCCTTCTAAGGAAATCAGAACAAAGATAATCATTAAGTTCCTTCATTGTATAAGTATTAGGTACCGAAGTATAATTAGCGTTTTCTGTTAACCTAAAACAAACATTTTCGTTTCTATTCCGATAAAAAAGGCGAAACATTGAAGTGCGTATGCAGAACGCTAAATTTTTATCTCTCTATAAAAATAACCATATGCCTATATTACTGTTCCAGGTAAAAAAGACAAACATTGGGAGATGTTCAGCCGCAGCTTTTTGCACTCGCTCATCATCATCAGCCAGCAGATGCATATATATTTCGAAAATTTCATCCGGAAGGCATACAGTAGGCGAAGTAGCATATGTCCATTCGATGCTTGCTAGATACTCTACAACAGCTATCTGAAAATTTATTCCTGGAATGAACTGAGTAAAAAGTAAAGAAGCACTAGCAGCATGAATTTCGAACAAAAACAATGGAACATACCCGAAGCAGAAAATAATTATCCCGATAATTTGAGCAAGCAAATCTAGCAATGTCACAAATGATACCGGTTTCATACACAAGGTGTTTTGCAGATTTTAGAGCTGTCAGCAAAGCACGACTACAATGAGCATTTTTGAGATGGATTATATCGTATACAAGTGACGTAAATAGACAATGTAATTCTGAAAAACAGCTTGTCTAACATGAATATACATCTGAATTCAGTATTCGTGCTCCTGATGTGAGTAATAAATGAAGAAAACGAGTGTTATGAAACTTACCGTGAAACTGTTTTCCCAGAGTTCTAAATCGACAATTTTCCGCGTTCACAAATACAAAAACTGCTGAAGCTTTCAAATGATCATCCTCATGATTTAAATAAAGTTGAAGGTCTTTTAGTGTCTGGATGCCCAAATCACCTAAAATAGGATTCAAAGAGAACTTAATTTACTTTATTGACAAAATAGCCAAATCTCAATTTCGAGAACCAGGATGAAAATACCTCCAGTTCCAAGGGGTATGCTCGTGAATTCTGGTAAATATAACGCCAGATTACTCACACATGACATTGCCAAAAGTTTGTGGCTCACGCGAACTTCACGATCGGTGAGCAATCTGAAGCGCTGTCCACTCAATAAAAATCGTTTCGTTAGAAGAACTACTGTATATGTTAGAAATGGACCAGAAGCTGAAAGATGCACATATTTGCAAATTTACATGGAAGCTTCATATTTCAAATATACCTCATTTATAAAAACTTTGATAGACAGATTTTTAATACAACGTCAATAATCAAAACAGTTGTTTGGTATCAAGCATAAATAAAGAGCAAATATCGAATTCGAAGCCCAATTTATCCTTTTTCATTTTATAGCAGTAGAGCGGGAATAAAAAATTACACAAATGTTCAGGCAAATGTTTCGGAATTGTAGTGGAAGAATTAGATGGACCAGCTTCATGTAAAGATTCTTCAGATGAAGTAGAATACCGGGTGAGACCACTGGAGAGTTCTAAATGCCTCAACGGATCAACAACATCCGTACCATTCTCCAAAAGTGGTGGTTCCTTGCGCTCAAAAAAATAGTATACTAAATTTTTTCAAAATACCTGAACTATAAGTTTCTGTGAATCCATACACCACTGTAGTAATAACATTGAAAATAAAAGCAAATACTCACTTTCGGATCTATACTATCTTCTGTTGAAGCTAAACTCGACAAAGAGTGACCACAATCGTCACCCGAATTTAATTCCGATTCTGATTCATTGCCAAAAAGAAAATTAACAGGACTAGCTCTTAATGAGCTCATACAGCTCGGCACATCTTAAAGGAAAAAAGTTTTAAACTACCAACTCAAAAATCAAAAATTTCTTAGCAAACTTAAACTCACGCGATGAGGGTAAGCTATTTATTGCAACATATTTTTCTTCTTCGACTGACTCCATTTCATGTAATTTTTGAGGATAAAATGACTCTACGTTAAGACACTGAAGCGGAGAAATGAGTATTTTTTCAAGAAACTCCAATGAAGCAACAACAATTTCATTATGAGGTGAGAAAAGACAGCGTAACGAGTCACGAATCACCTAAATCAAAATTTTAATCAAAACATCAACTTTCAAATATCTCAATTTTCGGTTCAATATTAATTAATCAACTTACACTTTGTAAAAGTTTCGTGTCATATTTATTGCTCCCACGTACACAAATAGGCCACATAAGACGCAGCGAATTCAACGTTCCAACTAGAAAGTTTTTATTCTCCTGCTCATGAGCTCCAGCTAGTATTTCTAAAAATATAGGTTCTTTGATCATTATTTTAATCGTAAAAAAAAATAAAACTACAGAAAGTAGTAATTACTGCAAAAATGTGAAAAAGCTCTTCTGCGGATAAGTTCAACATAAGTAGCCAATTGACTTATGACGACAGCAGCTGTTCGATTCGCTACTCCAGACAATTCTAAATTAACCAGTGCTGCTTCATACAAACTCTATAAATAAAAATTTTTAAGATAACTTGAACATCTAAAAAGAATAAAAAAGTACTAAGCGAGGCATATCCTGATATATTCTTTCTTATTCGAAAACAACCAAATATAGTTTAAAGCTATGAGTGCGTCAATATCTAGCAACCTCTATACGAAAACAGCTTACACAGAACTAAACAAATTTTTCAAACACTTACCACAATAAGATCACTTTTTTGAGTCTCCAAATCCGAACCAAAAAATGTGAAAATTGACGGAAGATATTTTTCTAATGCACTCTGAATAGCTTCTTCTGGACGGGGCAAAATTTTGATAAGGGCAGAAATTAAATGTAATCCTATAACCCTGAAAACTTTAAACTAATTAGTTCCAGAAGAGAGTGGTTCATCAAGCTTGTTGCAGTGAGTTCAACAAGTTTAACCCAATTTTAAATTCTAGTCGGTAAGAAACTTCACTCTAAACTCAATATTTAACTAACCGTGAACGATTGATTTTTACGTATTTTAAAGCGTCAAGAAATCGAGATATTGAAAAAACAAGTGAACGAGATGAACCATTCCGTTTGATCTCTGACATCAAGGCAACAACAACTCGCGATGAATTCATTTCGGTAACTAAATGCTGCAACAGGCTTTTAATTTATGAAACGGATGAATAGATAAATAATTTTTAAGTAGTACAGGAAATACTATTTTTACAAGCTGAAAGGGAGTTGTTCGTTGACTGCCTTAAAAATGCATGAAAGTTAAGAATGCACATCTCAAATTTGTCGAAATCCTTACTTTTAATACTGAGTCAATCGTTTGTTCGCTCAGCATGCGAATATCACTGTTCCAATGACTCATGTACTCAAACATGACTTTAATTGCTCGATTGAACTCATCATTATATTTAATATTTCCACTAAAATAAAAATCTGCTTGTTGATTCCTTGCATAAAAGCATGAGCAAATTTCAATTACTAAAGTCTTTCAAGATTTAAAGTGCAGTAAGACTCATGAAGACAACATGATGAGAATGCATTTATGCACACTTCTGTAACAGCTTAACAAATCTAAACAAAACGATGGCTTTGTAGCACAGTTTTTTGGAAATATACCTCACCAATCTTAAATGTTAATAATTTTTGTCAATCACAATTAAAGTGATGTTATAAAAGGCTTCTGCATCTTGGACAAAATAAACATCAAGCAGTGACGAAAGGATAAACTACTAACCGGACTTCCGGCTGAATCAGCATGTTTTTAATATCCGAAAAAGCAGCACGTTCTTTTTCGCAAACTCCAGATTTCCTACTGTAATAACAGAACAATGTGATGAACAGATTATTCACGCCACAAATTATTTAGATATTGGGAACCTCACACACTGTGTAAAAAAAAACCTGGATGCAACTATCCATGATGACTTCTTAGCTGTTTGCAAAACATTTAAAGCCTTTGACAAACGTTCCATTCACGATAATTTTAACACAATTATACAGTGATTCCTACAAGTAGTCATTACGATTACACAAACTGCATCCTTAACTTTTACAGACTAAACCACCACTCAAAATTTAGCCCACATCTCGACAATGCTTAATAGAAAGCTGACCAGACTTCTGGTAAATTGTAAAACAGGATTCCTTTTAGTAGTAGTTGCAATCCATCTTCTATTTTATACTTGTGTCATAATAAGCTAGTACTCAGCTTTTTATCAAACAAATATCTTGAAAGAGTTCAGTGGGGAAATGACCCATAGCTCAAGCCATGATTCCCGTGGTAATGCAAACGTTCATTTCGGCAATGACAAATTTTAGATTTTATTTTCAAAGTAATTACAGTCAATAAATAATAAACTTGAAATACAATGAAATAACAAGTAGTGACAACGGAATGTTAGTGATTATTCTTCATTAATTGAATAAATAGAACGGATAAATTTTCCTAAACGTGAAGTTCTATCCAATTCATCGCTATATTCTCGGAGCAACATTTTCACCAGTTCTGACGATTGCGATAGACGTGCATTGAGCAAAAGATTCTCAGCTTTAAGCTGCTCTATTTTCGTGATACCATGATTCGACGAGAATCCTTGTCGACACATATGATTATTTCCAGTGATTATATAATCATCAAAAGGTCGTCCCATGCAATGATTTTCAAATTTTTCAATACAGCCAGTGGAACACCTGGTCATATTACATTGCGAGCTTCTTAATGTAAGGTAAGTGTGAAGATCAATGATTTTTTCACGCACTGAATAAAGCCGATCACCCAGTTTCTTGATTTCATTTTTCAAATATGCTTTTTCCTGTAAATTATTGTAATCACTTTTGTGATAAACTTTACAATGAAAAGTTTTATTTTTAAGCTTTCACACTGCTGAATGCAAAATTTTCAAAAATTTGATTTACGTAATTATTGTTACGTTATTGCTCCACATTTATTTCATACGAAATATATATGCAAATTGTAATTCTTCAATTGCTGGATGAAACTATTCATGCTTTAATAAACCAATCATTCATAAACCGAGTGAAATGAGCTGATATAGAATTAACACGGAAAAAAATATGAAAAGTTACTTCAGTTATACTGTCTGCACTAGAAAGAAAGTCCTCAAAACCGCTTTCGCCAATATTGCCGTCACCTCCAACTGCAGCATAAATCTGTTTCAGTTTTGTTGTAATTATTTGATAATGAGAGCACTGATCATGAGTCATATTAACGTTCTACAATATCATTACAAATAAGAATATTAGTCTTTGAATCGTTGAAGATAAAGAATTAATGCGTACAAAAATTATAAAAAAATATAATATAGAATTTTTTTTGCAAAAAATTTACTTTAGATATTGCTTTGAATGGAGTATAAGGTTGAGACACTTTCTCTATATTCAGTGCACCATTGTTTTTATTAAGATCGAACATTTTGTAAGCATCATCGTATCTCCTATGTAAAATAGTGAATTAACATATTACGTACAAAAAAATTGGGCTAGAAAAAAATCGAGCAATTTTTCTCACTTGATCAAAACTATTGAATATTAATAATAACAAAGAATATATTCATTCTGCACTTTTTTTCAATTATGCAAACATATGATTTAATTAATTCCAATTATTTTGAATTAAAAAGAAAACTATGTTTCAAATAATAAAAAGTTTTTCAGCAAAACTAAACTATACAACTTTTACTCCTTTTAAAATTCTTTATTTTAATTTAGATTTTACCGGAAATTCTTGAACACATTAAATCGGTATGGTTCATTATTCAATAAATTCTTAAAATTGAAGGAACTATTTGCTTGATCTCTTCTCCAACTTGCACTAACTTTTGTAGCGCCAAAATTCTCCTATAATAATCAAAACCAGGATTACTTTTTGTAATCGTCATTTTCTAACACAATACCGATATATACTACGTAATTTGAAAAAATGATAACGGCTACATCGATTCCATTCAACTATGAACAATTTCGACAATTTGATTATTTAACAAAACTGTGCTTCAGCGAATTCAAAGATTTTCACCCTTGTGGACAGTTTCGAATCAACAGATGTTGATGGAGACATTACAGTCTTTAAACGAGTCAGTTCACATTTAAACTCTTCCTGTAATTAATTTTTCTAATCAATATTTATTAAGCAGTTGATGGTTGGAATCTGCTTTTAAAAATGTTCAAATTAGTGGAGAGAAAATTCAAAAGCTAATGCAAAGAATTACCTTTAAACGATCAATCATTTTCATTTTTTCTTTTGTGAAATTCCGCTCCAAAGCATATTTTTCGGTCATCAGTTTTAATTGAAATTGATGCTTTTCCTTCTCAAAACTACGAAAATAATGAAGTTAAAAATCGATTCTTTTTATGCTCAAGAAGTGACTACACAATATTGCAAAAGACGAGAAATTCTATAAAAGCAAGTAAAAAAAGCAAATGTTAACTGAGTATTCTATCAGATATATTTTCATGGTACATTAGAAGCCGAATCCTTCGAAATGCATAGGATTCTGAAAGTTTAACGCAAAAACTTTAAGATCCTAAAGTTACTTCTGAGTAATCTGCAACTGTCGATTCAATGCTTTCGCAAGAGTTTTATTGGCAGAATTCTTCAACGCAGCAATTTCTTTCCGATGCTGTTCTCTAATGGGTTCTAATACGTTGTTATGCAAATTCTCTACCAGAGAATGCTTGAATTTTTTATTAGAACCGACACTTTGAGCCTTTTCTTCATTTTCTTTTGTATTTACTATTCGTTCATCTAAATTCAAATGAGTTTACAAAACCCTTGTACCCTTTAACTAATATTAGAATTGAGAATGGAAATTGCAAGCAACAAATAACGTACTTGATGATGAATTTACAAGTATTTTAGTGATCAGTTCGTATCGACGCTTACGTTCTTTGATTTTTAATAATCGACGTTTTCTTGATTTAATGAAAATAGATTCAGGTTCGCTTTCTATTTCTGAATAGATCAAGTTATTATATAGCTTCTTGTGTATCATATTTGTTTTTCACAAGGTCATGAACAAACTCGAGAGGTATCAGATAAGAAAGATAAAATGATACCTGAAGGTGAATCAACTGATCTACCTTCCCGTCGACGTTTCAGAGCAAGAATTTCCGACCTAAACGTATTGGTCCAATGAAAATAGAGCGGTTCAAATGTCTTTAAATGACTAATGCGTCTTTTTCCATTATTTCTCAAATCATCTATCTGTTCTCGCAACCTCTAAAGAAATTTTATTGCTGACTATAAACAAAGTTACCGAGCAAACGAAAGTTTGTGAACAGTACCTTGCTCAATACGTATGAATTACACCAAAATCTGAAAAATATCGTGAATAAACAAGAATTTGTCATGCGATACATCACCGATCTATTATCTATCTGGAGCCAAATCCAGATCCTTCTTCAGAGGAATGACTGCTCTTAACTTAATTTCAAGAAATCAATCTTCATTCGATAAAGTTTGGTTAATTCTTCATCCAAAACTTTTTACGTGATTTATTTTAGCTTCCAAAAATTGTTTCTGCACCTTTGCTATAATCCGAAACTTTGAAAATAGTCTTTTCTATACATTATTAAGAACAGTCAGCAACAATAGAAAGAAATGACGAGGTACTGCTGATAGAATTATGAGTTTAGTATTGATATGTTTGTTCATATACATCCAAGCTTCAAAACAATGCCCTCAAAAAATTAAACAATTCTTTTGCAACCTTATTGCGGGCAGCAAGTAACTCCACGCGATGTTTAAGCACTGTGGTCGCTTGAGTTTCTTTCAAAGGTTTTGGTTCTGAGACTCTAGCGATTTCGTTGCAAAGGTGTTTATTCATTTGCTCTAATTTCTGAACCGTATTTGACAACTGCTGCGCGTTCTCTGTGACTCGAGCAAACTGATTTTCAAGCAGTTGTAAACGAGTGCAGTAAGATGATTCAGTTTTTCGAAAATGGGCAAGTTCATTTTCAGCCTAAAAAAATTTGTTGCTTTACTACAACTTAGAAGATTCAAAATCAATCTATAAACTGAATGAATTCCGAAAAACATTTCAAATTAATGAAAGTTGCTTTGAACCGCACTTTTTCCAATTCAATCAACAAATCCTTCTTTTCTTGATTGAAACGTTCTTCTATTTGAGCTATTTTCGCTCGATAACGCTCATCTGAATCTCTAAAATAATCATAATACAACAATAATAATCACAATGCCAATTTTACACACTAAAAATTGCTTACTATTTGTACAAAAAAGGATATCGTGAGAGATTTAGCACGTCATTGTGACGCGTGATCATTTTTTTATAAATTTTACACAGCAGTTATAAACATGCCTTAGAATATAAAGGTTGATCAACATTGTGATTACAAATTAAAAAATAAATAAATTATTGAAATTTTATAATGATGCAATCAACCTAAAGCGTTGCTCATACGTCTGTTCCATTGAAATTTGATTTTGTTCGAATTCTTCAATAAGAAGAACATGTCTTTGATTTGCTTGTTGAAACTGTTTATGAAAATGTTCAGCACGCAATTCAGCCTCTTTTATAGAACACCTGAATATGCGGCAAATTTTAAAAGAAAAATTTTGTGAAGCTTAAAGGGATAATGTAGCTTCTGCAGAAGATGTCATATAACAAAAATAACAAACCACTAAAAATTAGAGTAATAAAATAGTTGATGGTATAAAAATAAATTGGAAAAAAAATGAGTAGTAGTTACCTTAAGTGATCAATGAATGCATGCAGAGAAAGCAAAGCAACTCTGATAATTGTAGAAGCAGTTGGGGCGGCTGCCAAATCTCCTAAATGTCGTTCCAAACAACTGCTTAGCAAAAGAGCGTTGACCGTCCCCTCTAACGGCTGGCCAGAAAGCTGTAGATCAAAATACAAAGCATTCTTTAAGAAATCAAAAATACAATTAAGATTTTCAGTAGCACTTCATTTTTATTACCTTCAGCACATAAAGACCTTGTTCGATGTTAATCCCACATGCTCGCCAATATTCTAACAGTTCTTGACATCGGATATTTCTAAAAGTCACTTTATGGATGAATGAACATTTAAGCATTAAGATCCCGTGTTCCAACTATAATGAAATATGTAAACAAATTACCCCGTATTAGAAGGATCTAGTGCTTCAAACAGATTCACCGTCGGTATAAATGTTTCTGTAATGAAATCTACTTCTTCGCTCAACTGCTTTTGGATTTCATATTGAGAAAGAAGCTGGGCTAATGTGATTCGCCCCTCGTGAGTAGTATCTGCTTTATCAAAAAGTTGGTCGATTCCGACTAACCCAAGACTACAATGGATTTTTTATGCTCTAACATATAATACACAAACGCATATAGAAATTAACTAATAAAAATAATGCTGTTCAGTACGTTTCAAGAAATGGATTTAGTAAGCTTTGTTCAATAAATAATTTTGCTATTCAAAAAAAGACTTTACCTATTTAATTCGGATATTTGCTTACATAAAATTCGTGTTTCATATCGAGTTAAAAAACCTTCAGGTTCAATTCCAAGGTCAGATAAAACTTTTTCTGCTTTAGCTTCAAGATTTTCTGCTGCTGCGGTAAAGCTAATGATGTCAGGTAACAGTTGCACAAAACGGTCTTTGAAAATCTTGAAATAAACTTCTTACAACGATGGTACAATCATGAACTGACAAAATTTTGTTAATAAAAAGTAAATTTTATAAAATGCTTACAGCGAAATCAACAATCGTATACCCACTGAGGATTCGTTCTAATATGACATCAATGAATGGAGAAAGATTAAGTTTGACACATAGATCTCGTATGCCGGATGCGTCCAAATGTGCATCGCCGTTTTTCGCACAACTCAGAAATAACTTTAAAAAAATATATGCTGAAGTAGAAAACTTATATTATAAATCAAAAATAGCTTATCTGGCATGTAATATCAGAAAAACCCACCCTATTGAGCTCTTTGACATGAGCACTTTCATCATCTAATATTGACGTTGTCATTAGTTACAGTATAATAGGCATCAGAATTTCCTGTAATCAAAACATGCAACAATTTTGATGAACCATTCAGAAACTAGATGTAATCAAATAATGATATATTACAAGAAGTAATTAATACGAACAATTTTTCAAAATAGTATTAATAAATCAGTTATACTCGTAGATATTTAAGATAAGTACTCTAGCAAATCATTGAATTGGTACAGAATCACAGTAACAAATCATATGAGATAAATGATTACAGAAAATTGAAAAGTGCGGCATCAAAATTTTACATTTTTTACACACAACTATGACCAGTTCATAATGCAATGCACTAACAGTGATAAATCATTTCGACAGTGAATAATAAGTTGCTATTTCCAGCAGTACTGAACACCATGACATAGTGGAGCAGTTCGAAGCATTGATGAGCATTCGAAACGACAAACGTACACACAGAATAACTTTTTTACTGCTACTGAACAATTACAATGAATTCTAACATTTTTATACAAAAATGTAGCAATTCATGGAATTAGCACTTATTTTTGCTGTTAACAAATGGTTACCTCAATCAATAGTCACAAAAGCTAAAAATAAATAAAGAAAGAAATAAATGAATAAATACTAAATAAATTTTAATATATAAAAATATGCATAAAAGTAATATCTCTTTTTATCAAACAAGCTTCTCTAGAACATGTCCATTTCGTTTCACGGTGTTTTCTAATATGCATCTATAAGAAACTTGCAGATTCTGCAATCTAGCTAGTCTTTAATAATGCCCGGCTAAATATGACTGCTGCTCATTATCACTATTTCATTTTCTTTTGTTTTTTTCATTGTTTTTATAAATTACCACAGCAAACTGCTTACTTTGGCATTTAGTTAATTGTTGTGAATAATGAATTGAAGTACAATTTTTACTAACATTTGATATACGCAAGTATTGAAATAGACATATGAAAAAGTTTGAAAGATATGAATAAAATAAAGTACAGTGCAGGAAAATGCATTTCTGTTGCTGTAAGATTTCTTTACTATTATAAATGATTACATGTTATCTACATGATGATGTAACAGTGCAGAGAAAGCCAGTACTCTGTTCTTATGAATAAATAATTATAAAAGCCAACACGAAGATATTTGAAAACCAAAATTTCTATTTCAACTTTCACCTTCATACAAGAAAACTATTCAAAGTTGATTGGGTCTCTTCGGACTTGCTGTTCAGTTACATCACTTGCTTATAAATGATATGTGATTTTCGCTCTAACATGCAAGAACAAGACTTGAAAATTTAAACTCCAACACAAATTCTAACAAATAACAAGCAAAACTGATCTTTTATCTTATTGTGAGTGCTTGCAGTGCAAATTATAACAAAGATTTTAAATGGCACAAATGAGTACAAATATAATACGTAATGATATTACCAAATTCAAAATGGCCAGAGCGTTAGATATGTCATCCTCCATATTTTGACTTTTTATGTCAAGAGATAAAATAATGCTTTAACAATGAACTATCACATCATCGTCATTAATGAATATAATATTTATATTTTAAAAAGGCAGATATATAAATTCCAACTGAGTATTATAATGTACAGAACCGATCAGCTAGATTATTTATTTTATTCTACAGATTAATACATTAAAATCAGGATTTTTTCAAGAAATGTGGACGAAAGATCACGTTTTGCGCTTTGGTAAATATATTAACCACACGTCTTTGAGATGCCTGAGAAGCTAATGCAAGGACACATTCATCAAATTTCTGATTAGTTACATCTCCAATTTGGGTAAGAATCATTTCTGATGACTTTGACACCTGCAAACCTTATCGGAATGTAAAAAAATCATTTATTTTCATTCCGGAAAACGGCATTTGTTCCTCATTTCATTAAGAACAAATCTTAAGAAAAGTCAATTAGGAGAAGTTCACCTTACGGCGGATCCATTCACGAAAAACACCAGTTTCCACAAACCATTCTATAAAACGACGAGTTGATTTAGACGTATGTGAAGCAATTAACTGCGATTTGCTTATGCGAAGCGAGTCATAGTCACCATTTGATTCTGCGATGAATGCAGCATTAAAATTGCAATTTTTATAAGGCCAAACTAAACTCGCATACCACGTCAGCATTGCCTGAAATCTTACGTTAAACATCTTTGATGAGTCCATCGTAAACTGAAAAATACTAAATGAAAACACAGCAACAGCTATTCAACAAATTTGCCTATTCTGAATTTGATGAATAAGGTTTTGAACTAATTAACATCGTTCAAGTTAAAAACAAACTTTTTGAAGCATTGCATCGGCAAGAGAACCTTCACCAACAAGAACAGCATCTTTCAGTTTTGAAATAAGATTTACAGCAAGTTTTTTAGGTAGCAAAAGTTTCTTGCATAATGCGTATGCGTTTTTGATTTTAAAGTCAACATTTTCATTTGCTGTACGCAATTCAGTGAGCTGTGGCAAAAATATACCACCATCGAGATCAACTATAACAAGATCTTCCTGTAAATTGAGTAAAAATGCTTTTCAAATCCTGGACACTTTCAACTGGACAAAATAATGACAAAACCAATGTATATTACAAAGTTTGGAATGAATTTTACCTCACCGAGATCATCATCACATTGATTATTGTTCATGAAAACTAGAGATTTGAGTTTGTACATATTTGTTCTGAAATTGTTCATGGAAAAAGTAAGAGAAACACGAATCATAAAGTACTTGTATCAATTACTTTAAATCCAAATTTCTTACAATAATAAGTAAATGTAATCCGCTTAACTAAATTTCAAAAAGATATCTGAGTACTTAGTTAAAAACTATGAAAACAAAAGCCACCTTAATAAACCGACTAAATACGGTGTCGGAGAATTAACTATCTCCGTCAATGAATCAGGTAGTACTGGTATCAATGTATAAGGCCATGAAAATGGTTGCAGAAGACACGCGATCGACTGAACTGCATGGCAAACTGATTGTACCTGATAATATAACAGTAAGTCTTCGACAGATTATATGGATCGTTCATTATAAATGTAGTTTCTCCAAAATCTGCACTTCATATTATGCTTTGAAATACTGATATTTCTAATGAAAGTACTTCGACGAAAATTATTAAAATTTATAAAACTTTTGATTTCGGTTTTGTTACACTTTACATTAAAATCGTTCAACAAAGTTAAAAGATCACCGAACCACCAGCAATAATAACTCGCTGCTCAGATAATAAAGCTGCAATTACTGCAACGGTAACTTCTGGTCCCATTCGACGTACTACGGCCGAACAATCAGTTTGACCCAAAATAGAACCTTGACCTCGAATTACAATATCTTGTTTGATGCCACTTTTTGCCTTTTTAAGAATATGCAAAGAACCACCTGCAACATAATTGCTATTACTGATAATTCTTTAGTGACTATTATTAATAGTGATAATCTAAAACAGACCCAAAACTTTTTAAAAAGAGATCACAGCTATATATAAATCAAATTCATATCGAACATTTGTAATATCTACCATCAGTTGGAAATGTGCATTGATAAACGATATCGAGCATATCCTTCAATTGGTCAAAACTTTCATGTAGGTAACAAACACATTCTTCAGCAAGGGCAAGATAAAATTGTGGAGCATGAATTGGTGAAATTATGGCAAAAACTTCTGGCAAATCACCATTTTTTGAACAGTTTACTATAATAATGAATGTGTCTTTCACTTGATCACATCACTTGGAGTGCTAGAAAACATAAATATACCGCAAAACATAAGTTTACTTCTGAGGCTTCAGTAGAGTCGTTTATATAATTTATACGTAATTTTTGTTTCTAATCAAGTAAGGAGAAGAAAGCTTTTTTTAAATGCTTATAATACCTTGTTGTTTAGAATCTTTTTTGCAATGGCGAATCAAGTGGCGAATACAATAAGCGAAAGTCCTGAAATAATATCGATACCCACTGGTTAACTAGGATGTTTACGTGTTAAAAGAAACACGGGAAAAAATATCGTAATCAAGTAAATTATATCAAAAAATTCCTATCCACTTATAAAAACAATCTTAGATATACATGCCTGAAGTAATTTTACGGATCAAGAAGAACAAAAAGTGATGAAATACATGAGAAAATTGGATACGAACATAACTGCAAAAGAAGCTTTCCGATGACAAAATAAATCTTCTAGTAATACAAAATATTTTAATAAGTCTTTGCAAAAAATGTCTGCTAGGAAAGCTAACCGTTTGCCTGATTCATCTGTAAGTGTTAGAGTAAATTCTTCATTTCCAGGCCAATGATCACTCGCCATGAAGGCCTTAGCTCGAGTAAAATCGGGAATAAATAAATCTGGACAATATGTCTGCAAACTGTGACCATTATCCAAATATTGATCTGGAATATTCATTTGAATTGCTAAGCAGAGAAATAATTCCAGTTAAAGTGAGAATAATTTTTGAGGCCCTTGCAATCAATCCCCGATAAGTATTGATGAGTGTTCACACTCAGTGTCAAATTTTGAAAAGTGGCAAGAAATGGCAGTAACAACTTAGTCATGAATTACCTGCTTTCTCTGGGTATGTATAACTAATGTAAGGCACATAATCACACTTCATGACTCCGTATGGCAAACCATTCACCTCATTTCTAAAAAATTTTTTTATAAATTCCCAAATGAATTTTTTTTTCTGCATCAAACTGATCAGGCATAATAAAACTGCATTGCAATGGTTATTAAGGTGATTAAAAGCCAACTACCATGAAGTAGGTGCTAGCAAACATTTGAGCTACAACAAATAATTTAAAAACAATAAAACATATAATAACTAAAAACCTTTTTACAAGATTTACGATAAGAGCTCGATCAAATAAATGCGATCCCATACATCCATTAAAATTGTGTAAGTGTTTGTCGTACAAAGCCAATGTTTTCCGGTGCACAAGTTTTGCTCGAGTCACTTGCCTTTTAAGCTTCGAAATCTCACTACTAATCGTACCCTTATAAATAGTGCCAATTTAATAAATACAAAAAAAATAGTCATTTATGATTATGCAAATTTTTTCTGATGTGCAGCAGCCTCAAACAAACACTTCATAATACTTTTCGTACAATAAGACAACGAATAATTTGAATGTCTTCATTTTGAATAAGATAGAAATGAACACAGCGTATTTCTAAAATAAATTAATTAAATTCACCGAGTCACAGAAACCTGACAGTTGTTGTTGTGTAGCCTGGCTATTATTATTGGATGTTTCTTTGGAATGTTCATTCAACGAACTGGTCGAATATTTTGTCTTCCGTAATTCATTGCTAAAATTATTTAACATCAAACTGAATGATTTAACAAATATCATTGTACAAGTATACTACAGTAAAATGTTAATAATTTTTTACTAACAAAGAAATTACAAATTACAAGATTTGTCCTTACAGCAGTCATTGAAAAATGAAAATGTGAAGGAAATATAATGTAGGAAATTTAATATTTCCTGAATTTAACCTCAGCAAATCTTATTCTTCTCATCCTACGTTACTCTATCGTTTACATTTACAATAATTACACTTAAAAATGTATTCCTCACTCAACAGTTCCTTGAACGTCAAAGAAGAAGTGGACCAGTTATGAACACTAAGGGAATGTAGAATGAATCACAGCACAAATATACACAAATTGAAGGGTCGACTTACACTTTTGTAATATTTGCATTTTTCTGCTCACAATCTTTCATTAGATTTTATTTAAAATAAAAACACAATGATTATCTATTATGATACCGAAGCATACCAAGTCAAATGGTATTATACGTTGTTCACATTCATATTTTGTATTTCAGGCTATGATTTCTACTTCACGCTGACAAACGTAATATACGTCTGCTTAATATTCATTCCTTTCAGTCCTTAAAAATTAATCTACAATTGTTTGCAGTATTTGCTTCAGATCAGTCTATTAGCTTTCTGAGGCTTTCAACGTGAAGATTTTTGTCAAAAAAAGGGAATGAATAGAAAGCCGTCAATTTGGTCCAGTACAAACAAACAAAATATAATGATGCAAAGTGAAATTTTTTCTGTACAATGTGTTTTGACAACACTACACATGCTGACCAATTATTTATCAGCATAACAATGTTAATCATTTGTACTCCATGTTTATTGATAGATAACAAATAATGTCTTTACTAGTTTTTTTCTCAACACTACCACTTATCATTGAATACACTATTTTACGTTATCATTTATTTGTGAATCAAAATTTGTATGTAATAAACACAAACTGATTAACCTTCTCATTGGTTTGTAAGAAGAACTGCAATTGTTTAAACTGGACATCTCATCAATGGATTTGAATTTCTTGACCAATTAACCTTAAGAAGGAAGTAGCAAATACAATGAATGTTTTAGAATAAAATTGACGACGACCTTTTTGAGAGCCATTTCAGATTCAAAAATAGCAAAATCAGTTACAAAAATAAAGAAAGTAGAGTAGATATAAATTCAAAGCTAGCAGTATCACTGAACTGTACAGAACAATATAAGGTGGAATAATTAATTAGACAAAAAGTAATCTGTGCCCTTGTCACATTATCTAAATAAAACGAAATAGAGAAAAAGGGAAAATACAAATTCTGCTACCGACGAAAAATTAATGAGTGTATGCATGTGTGTGTGTGTGTGTATACATTTGTGTGTGTATGCGTGTGTGTGTGTGTGTGTGTGTGTGTATGTGTGTATACGTGTGTGTAGTGTGTATACATAGCTAGTTGACACTTGAGCTGACTGCGACTCCATTTCAGTAAAAAGCAATAATAGCACAGTCACTACAAAACCATCGTAATACCACCATCTTATGGTATCATTGCTGTCACCAATCTACACGTCATACATGTTGCATTTACTTATAGCAATTTGAAGCAAACATTTGCATTTTTAATCTTTGGTAGCACAAAATGCTCAATAAACCTCATTTCTGTCCCTCCATGCAAATAAAATATTGTAGCATCAAAGTGATACAATTAATTCTCCTGCTAGCAAAACTTTATATTAATTAATATATTTAGCATTGAAGCTGAAAAATTAAAATGAAATGCTAGACTACACTACTTTTTGTGTAGTGATTCTGAGAAGAGATACGGTATTTTACATACTTTGCATGTATATGTTAGCTTATGTTTGTTTCACTGATTGTTAGTAGTTTTTAATAGAGAATTTTAGTATTTAGATTTTTAGAAAGATTTTAAAAATATTATCTTCATTATGTTTGAACTATTTGTATTTTGAACTGTGAGCAGATCAAAGTTCAGTTGATTCATAGAGATGTGTTCTATTTTAAAAATATTTTAAAATAAGAATCAAATAATATAATAAAACTTCTCACAACACAAGACATTCTTTTTTTTATAATTTAAATTCATTCCAGAGTATAACTTCCAAGTTCAAATTTTGCGTATATCTAAAATAATCAAACGCAATCTGGAGCGTTGCAAAAATTTAATCAAGTAGATTTATGATTGTTTGCTAATTCTGTATTCAGTCATCTTTCATTAATCGTTTTTTTAGATTCAACAAATTAAAATCAGTAGCTGAAGACATGAGCTATGATGAGTAATGTGTATTCATGATTTCAATGTAAAATTTATGTTCCAAAAAATTATCACAAGAATAACGATATTTTTTTAACAGGTTTGTGTAGACTGCAATCTTTATCATTTATTCTATGAAATTTGAGAACGAAAGAATCAATAAGCTTTGAAAGTGATTAGTCTATATCGATAAGTTAAGTGATTTCCATATGCATATTATTTTCTACATATTTAATCAAACATAATTCATTACATCATTTTACAAATGCAAAAGAAGTATAGGTAGAAACTTTGAGAAGATTATTTGCATTTCATTTTATCATTAAGTGATACAAACATGTTATAGCTTATTTATCATCTTGATGAAATAGACTTTATACTTAACTTTATTGTTAAAAGTGCATCAGATGAAGAGAATGTGAGAGTGGATTTAGTTGCTTTAATATGTGTGAAAGTAACAAAGATTGAAAGTATATATATTGGTCCAAGATTATATTTTGGTGTAGTATGTGATGAAAAAATGGATAAAAAATAGCTAATTTCTTTCATCATTTATAAGCTACGTTATGCTTTAAGATTAGAGAACATACTAATTAATTCGAGTATAGGTTTTTTTTTATAACTTTGAAAACTGTTAATACTGCAACAAAATTGTTAAAATAAAACAGTGAGCTATTTCTGAAAGTTGTTTTTCAGGCTGACTTATATATTACCTACTTAAAAAAATATTTATTTCCCACAAAACTACGCGCGCAAAAAATGAGATTACTTTGATTTTGAAATATGAAAAGTGAGTAGCAGCGTTTTTTTATGATGGTACATTGAAAAACTTAAACATGGAGACGTGAAACAGAGTTTTTAACTTATGATGCTACTATCAGTTTTAAAAGTAAATTGCTTGATAAAAAAGTATTTTCAGAAAAACCCTGCTAAGCGAAATTTCAATGCACTTTGGAAATGAAATGAAGGAAATAGATGTGTTCTGCTGCATATTCTAATCATATTTTCTTTTTTTTTACAAAAAATTTTTTAAAATATTTCCTGCATTGTCAGTTACTTTTTTTTAATTCTAAAAATATTCATTTGATAGTTTTTCAAATTCATCATTTATTATTAAAGTACCCAAATTAATTGCATAGAGGAAGAATAAGGCATATAATTTCGTTGTGGTATTCATTCATATTCACAAATAACTGTGATTATATAGATTAATATAGCAATTTGTTGCATTTTATATTTTATATCGTTTTGTATTTTTTTTAATAAATAATGTAAAATTTGTCTTTTTATTTCTTTTAATACGAAATTTCCAAGATTTGATTTGATATATAAAGGAATAAAATTCCATAATAATACATCACAAGTTTATGCATAATGTGACAAGTTTTTTTTAAAAGCAAAACAAAGAAAATTCTTTAGTGTTTTTGGCGTGGGCGTCAATTATTCTTCTGATGTCACCGTTAGAAAAAGCGCATTTCATAGTAAAACTGATTCCAGAATAAAAATATTTATATGTTGACATTTTGAAAAAGGCAAAGATTTAGTACTATGACAAATTTAGATAAAAAGTAACTGAAGAAAAACTATTTGTCAGTGCTGTGTCATAATACTAACACTAAAAATGAAGTAAGGTTAAGATAACTGTGAACTTTAGAAGCACCTAGAGTGAATAAGTTTAATTTCATAGCAAAAGTAAGAGCATATATTTTCTATTATCGTTACATGATAGAAAATATATGCTCTTACTTTTGCTATGAAACTGAGTTATCACAAATATATCTGATAATTGCAACATATGTAATATCCTAGCGTACGCAGTAAATAAATGGATTGAGAAATTCTTGCAGTTACAAGCTAAACTTTAAATATGTAAGGATATTCTTGTTTTCTTTTCTTATGAACAAAGGTAAACTTTTCCAGTTCTGTTATTATTATTTCTTTGCAATTTTCTGGTCTGCAAGTAAGTAAAACTTTTGTACTTCAATTTTTTTCAAATTACCTTTTTAACTCAAGCAATAATACTAGGTGATTTTATTAATACTTAAAAATTTTGTAAAAAAAATTGACTTTGCATTAATTTCGATAATAAGATATCATTGTGAGCAGTCATCACCTACTGTCTCCCAATAATAAGTTAGTGTGATAAGCAAAAATAATTGTTAATCATTTAGAAAAAAGAATAAAATGTATTAAAAGAAATCTTTGGGTATCTGGTTCTATTTATAATCAACTTCGATTTGAAGAAGACATTGACAGTTCTTATCTTATCATATTGATTTTATGAATACATACGTGCAATAAGCCTGAATTCCATTAAAGTATGTTTTGAAGCCATCGCCGAAAATCCATATCAAAACTTAGAGTTTATTTAAGTTTATCAAGATTGAATAGATTATTTATGTGCAGGATTACATCAATCTTTAAAAGTTTCTGAATTTGAAAAGTGTTCCAACTGATAGAATATTATACTAGATGTTATCGATAAAAACTAAAAATTAATTTAATTTTGTACTTCACTGCGATAATTTATTTATCAATGAGCGATGCATCGAATATCCTTTATTATAGTAAGATGAATAGATGTCATTAATTAAAAAACTATTGTTTTGATTAAGTTCCAGTGAGGAAGTTTCGTCGCTTAATGAAGCAACACAGAAAAATGAGATGAAAATCTGAATGGATTATCGAAATTTTAAATATACACGGATATCTTTTCATTTATTCTACATATCATCATTGATATAAAGACAAGTACTGGAAATAACGCAATGATATTGCAACTAAATTAACATATTAACGTGCCCTGACCTAAAAAAGGATAATTTGAGTGTGTAATTAGGAATTGCGGAACATATTATCAAAATATAATCAAATTTTTTCTAAATTTGTCGAGCTTTCTTTTTTGTATCATTTAAAATAGGCTTATTTTGTAAAATTGTTTTCCAAAATCAAAATATCAAAACAGTGCTTACAGCAACTCACTGTCTGCATGAGATAAAATATATGTTATCAAAAAATGCTTTTTTATTAGCTGCAACCAGCAACTTTTTCATTTTTTAGAATTTAACCTTATGCATTTTTTGAAATTAAATTTTCTCTAATTGTTTAAGCAAAAAAATTTGACTTACACTACATTAACTGCTAAAAAATGAAGTAAAATGCAAGTATTTAGTGTGACATTTTTTTTTTAATTTAGTAGCATTGAATTAAACTTAGAAGTGCTTCACAATTAAGCTTGCATATTGCTCACCATAGTTTTTGATAAGTTGGATATCAGCCTAGAAATCGCTCGACTTGTCACTTTTTCATCAGTGCTGCCAATTGATTTCAGTTTTTCTTGAAATGACAATTTATAGTTTAGAAAAAGATGGATGGATATGCAAGTTTACTTTAATATCGATCTCTTTCTAAACTAGAAATGATTGTTGGATATAACATCACTTCAAATAGCTTCTTCATTTTCATTCAAAATACTACCTCATTTGAGTCATGAAACATCCATTTTTCCAAATAAGCTACAAACTTTTGCCTTCCCATACTTGTTATTTCTTTGCCGCTAATTAGAAAATATTTTCCAAAAAGTATTCAGTATTAAGTAAGAGAATTGTTTAATCTTAAATTCTTTAACAAAATTATTGTATCAAGAGCCCATTTAAACAATCCGAAAATGATTAATTTTGCTGCGCAATTTTTTCATATTCAGATAAACAATGCGAATTTTTTTATTGATGCAAGATATTTTGTTTATTTTAGTAGAAGATAAACCAGTTATGAGACAAATAATAACTGTTTATCTGACTATCAGAATTGTTTCTAACATTTCTCATTTTATGCTTGATTTCAAATTATCAGCTCAATATGATGTGTTTAGTTAGGACTGAAATTTGCTTTTTAACCAATTTTCTGACATTGAACACATCATTTGTCAAAGGATTTTACATTGATTTTAAAGAAATCACTATGCACAATCATTTTTAATAATACATGATTTTCGATAGTTTCAAATTAGTAATGGCTTGTCACTAAATTTTTTTATGGTCCATAAAAAATTTTTATTACTGACAATTTTGTTACTATTATAAAAACCATTTTTTCTTTACTTATAACTTTTATTTTAACAATAGTGCATTTAGAAAATTATTTTTCACTTTTGATATTAGTTAATCTTGTATGTACTAATATAGTTAAATAAGAAAGAGAAAAGTATTTTCAGTAATCTAAAATCGTCAAAAAGTAATGAAAAACCAGAATGGCTACAGAATCTGCAACTAATAATAAAACTGTTTACAATTACGACAATAAAAAAAATTGGAGTATGAATGCATACGAATTGAATACTAAATCATGTTGTAAACCAAAACACAAATAGGTATGTTTGCTTTATTGCATTGCATTTATTAAAAATAATTTGTAAACAAAAAAGTAATGCAAAAGTTAAAGCATTACATCGAAAAAGATAAAGTTGCTTACAGCGATAACATCAGCAATAGAGAATGTATAATGTATTTAGGGCACATTAGCTTCCATCCATTCACACTCCCAGTGGGTTCCATTCAAAATACACTCTGCTACCACAGTTCACTGTTGCTTTCTTAAGCTAGCTATCAATGCTTATTTTTGCTAGTTTGTACGTATTTTATTCTACCCATCCAACTATCTGCCACATTCTCAACTACTTTTTCATTTTAAACTGATTTTATCAAGTAAGTAGCATTTTAATTATTATCATATGGTTTCAGTTGCACTTCTTTTGCTTTTGATCTTCTCTGTTAAAATGAGTAAAAAAAAAAACAAAATAAAACAAAAGTAACCAGAAATGACGTCAAAAAGGCTAAGTCTTAAACTGAATAATACTAGTGAGATATTTTTGATAATAAGTGGTGGAGTGATTGATTAGTCAGCATATTTTTCATAATTATAATGGTTATTTTCTAACGATTCAGGATAGCTGTTTCCATATTGTACTACTTTTAAGAACGATGAAATCTTCGGTAAAGTATACATTCTGTATTACATTACTGATTACTATGCATGGATATAAAGTGATAACAAAAGTCATTATTGCTGAATTATTGTGCTAATTTTTTAAGTCTTTTTTTTTTTTGAGAATTATAAATTTTTGAGTTTTTCCGAATTATTTATTGTTATCAAGCTATAAATAATAGTATCAATTATCAGCTTTCATTTGATTTCTTGTCACAGATATTCATTCCTTCATTTTTGTATTTAATTTTTATTAATATGAATTAAAACTATTTTATTTTTATTATTACTGTTATCATTTTTGTTGCTATCATTCTACTACTCCTAATTCTTCTCGCTAAAATAGCTTTATTTTTAGTGTAATATGATTGAATTAGGAAATTCATCTGAAAAAAATCAGAAATAGTTTTATCAATATATAAATGGATTCATCAGATGAATAAGTGGTTAGCTGTTCGACTGCACTTGATTCTGTTGATGACAGCTGCACTTTAAGTTGAAATTTAGTCTTTTTCAATAATTTAGTGTTACTACATTTTTTTACCAAAATATTTTAATAGTTTTTCAAAAAGGATTTTAAAAATAGCATTACAAGAACTTGCTATTTTGAAAAAAATTTTTCTATATTTCTTGAAGTATACAATTCTGTAAACTACTGTGAAAATTTTATAATTTGTGATGGCTGTTTATTGGTGAACTTGTATGAATTGATATTGTAGCTGTTACTAGACTGATCAGTATCAAGTGCTCGCATTAAATAATCAAGTCATAATAACAAAATCTACTTTTATCCTCGTTTTTGTTTTTTTTTATGACAAATTTTAATCATCGTAAAAGTTTACCGCTTGCTATATGACTATTTAAAAATGCTGGCACCAGTTATTACTATAAATGATTTCAGAAACTGATTAATCTGTGTATCAAATAAATTACTCTTAAATCATTTTTGAATTCACTTCATGATTCTTTCCAGTATACACATCATTTTTTTGGTCATGATTCTTTCCAGTATACACATCATTTTTTTGGCATATTTCACTATATATTCTAATAATTGGAGTATAATTCTATCGCTTACGGTCTATAATTTATTGCTCGGACAAATCACTCTAAAATTCACCTTTCATTTATTATTGAAAAACGTTCACTATCCAAATACGAGGAGTAAAAGCATTTATGCTTCATAGTTTTTCTTGAGGTTAATTTTTTAGAATTACTATTGTATGAAAGAGGTTTACTTGGAGCAAATTATGACTAGTGGTTTATGAATGTAGTAAATTTTTCTTCGGTATTCTGTACTTTTTTGAATTCATGAATTTACAAATAATTTTACGTGGTTCGTGCTAGCTAACAATAAGGGAAATTAGAAAATAGTAAAAAGCCTAAAATAAAGCAAAGTTTTCGTCAAAAACAATTACATTGTCTGCATGATGCACACACTCAAATGCTCTATTGGAAGCCAATAACATGGTTTTCGTTAAAAATTATGGCTCCAAGTTTTTTAAATCAGTCGTTTTTTGTCTTTCTTTCTTTCGTTCTTTTCTCTTCTTCTTTTTTCCTTCTCTAACTTTTGACTTAAGTAACTTCAAGTTCAAGATTTCTAAATTATTTCATACGAAGCTGTCATAACAAGAGTTGATCTATTGGTACATCAATTTAATCGAAGAACTAACTAACTAGTGCATAAAATCAGAAACATTTAATTTTTTCTGTTGCACACAATCATCATCGATCAAATCTCTAAGAGTGACGAAAATTTGCTGAATTTACGTCAAACAATTTCGTCAAAGAATAATTTATTTTTACTCTTATTTTTTTTGAATTGAATGAGTTTTGAATTTTTAATGTATGTCTCCGCTACACATTTACTCTTATTCAAATAAATACGAGTTTATCAGTTCAGTGATCTGTACCATAGTCTGATGGATATCAGGGTAGTAGATTTTTTCAGAAGACTGTTTCATAAAGAGTATTTATTATAATAGAGTTCACCTTTCGTTTCTATTATTTTCTATTCCTTACTTTACACAAAACTTCTAACTTTAAAAAAACAGAAATTCAAGTTATCATGTAATCATCCTCACCTTTTCAATTTTGATAAGGTCGTTGTTATATTTCTATACACATAGCACTATTAAGACACAGAATAGCAGACTGAAATTTTTATCAAACCGCAAATGTCAAAAGAAAAGAAGTACGATATTCTATGCTCTTACAGATCAGATAAAAGTTCGTTATGTTATAACAATTGAGGTGATTTAGTTTGAAATTGAATATAACAAAATGAGCAAACTTTTTTTTTGTGCTTTTTCGGAATGCAAAATTTATGTCGAGAGTATATTTTTCACGTCAGACAATACATATTTTTCTTCCGTTAAGAATAATGTTAAACATAAACATACTTTATAATGAGAATATCGTACATGAAAGAATAGATCACAAATTTAGTCTTTTACAATTACTGCTAGCCCATTCTCATTATTCACTGCTTGTTGCTATCACGATTTTTCATCATTTTTATAGTTCTTAAATTCGATTTCTAACTTCTTTATGAGCATTCTTTTTTCTTTTTTTTTTTGCTCGGCTTTGCTGAGTTGCCGAGCGGTTGAACTACCAGCTAGTCGATCGCATCACGAAGTAGAAAAGCAGGAAATGGAGGAGAAACAGAAAAAAAACCGAGCCTGGAATTATAGATGAAAACAAATGGAAAACAGGTAAGGTTGTTGGAGAGAGCTCCGGGAAAGTCATGGGAAAGCCCTCGACCAGTGTACCGGAACAAGCAGAAGGGATTGCTGGTCGAGTACAGCGAGAATGCCGGAACACGATCCAATGCGAGAATTAAGAAGACAGGAAGGAAGATTAACCTCCAACCTGCTGCACATGATCTATTTATATTATATATATTGGTTTACCCTTATAAATATGCCTGTTCTTTACAATGGTTGATTTGATTGTGAAAAGGACTATTCGGAGCGTAACAACGTATTTAATTGATAATCAGATCTGTATCTCTTATTATTAAGAAGAATAACTTTTGCTTTCGACCTCATATTCATCATGATCATAGTAGGGATAATAATTCACGTAAAGCCTTTCAATGTGAATCGGTTCTTCATGTTACGAATGAAGTTTCTACTACTTACTTGACTTTCTAGCCATTTTCGCGTAATAAGAATTTTGTTCACCGCTTGGTTCTGTGTTCGACAGTAACGACAACAATAAATATTTTTTAATAACCATACTTAAATTAATACCTATTTAGCTTCTCTTACACTAATTGTCTTCTCAAATTCTAAATTTTTTACGTTATACAATGAATTAATTAATTAATAATTATTTTTTATGATACTGTTAGACTGAAATCATTCGTAATTTTTATTAACTTTACGAAATCGGAAATCGTCAAACTTAAAGAGTTTTTTATCTAAATACAATTTAGTGCAACTTCTTACGCTGATTAAAGCTGAAGTAAGTAGTGCGTGTGCACATAATTTTTCCGAAATATTGCTCTTGATCATTGGTGAATGACATTTATTTCCAACAAACTGTCAGAAGAATCTTTTACAATTGAGATTTTGGGTTTACTTACGCACATCAATATGTTCATAGTTTTTCACTTGGAGGTGAGATTTAAACTTCATAAAAGTACGCATACAATTTTATTTGATTGTTTTATCTTTTTAGAGAGAAAAATGCGCAATAGCTGTAACTTTTTCGATTCATCTGAACTTATTTAGAAATTTAAGTTCAACTTAGTTCCATCATAAGCCAAAAACTTCGTACATGATTAGTAGATTGATGTTCATATTAAGAAATATGTTGTTTTTTTTTACTTAGTTTTACAAATTTTTTTTTCTAAATCTATTTATGTAATGATCAAATATAATTCTTTGTTTATACCAAAAATTCTTACTGGGTCTTAAAAACAAAAATACATTTTATCCAGTTATTTTGATAACACATCAAATTTTTATGAGGGATAGAGATTGTAACGTACCACATTTTTAGGAAATGTGAGAAAAAATTGTGCAAATGTCGATAGTAGTAGGTAGACATCATATTTAATAAGCACTGACTAACCTTACTTGCATTAAAATGTGGCATTCAAGATTGCTCTTCAAATATAACTTTTACTTGATGAAGTAACTTACTGTTTATATTTCATAGTTTTATTCCGTTGAAGTTAATAATCAAAAAAAAGAAAAAAGTTGAGCATAGTAACTGCAATAAATTTTCTTGTGTTTCTGATATACAGCACATTTATTTAATTTTTTCGCCTTTAAATGTAAAGAAATAGAAAAGCAAATAGAGACTGAGGAAGAAAATGCTAAAATTGCGATATTGCAGTGCAGAATAACGAGAAAAAACACATGCAAAATAGATTATTATTATTAATCTCATTTCAATTAACTTTTTTGAATAATTGAAATGAAGCAGTTTTCGTGTGTACTTAACTGATTCTCCAAAAATTTTTTTCCTTTCACAATGCTTTCTTCTGAATTCATTTAGTGTTATTAATTGCAGTAAGCTCAAATGCTGTCTCTTTGCATAGTGAATGATAGAAAGGATAGAAATTTTTCAGGGATAAAGTTTCATTTCCTCTACCTTAGCTTCTTTTAGATGAAGGAGTCTTAGAAGAGTTGAGAACCTTCGATTTTAGTACCACATAATAGACATAGTTGACATATGTATAAAAAGCTCTGATTACGATAATTTTTGTTGGAAAGCATTTTTCAACATTCATCAAATTCATGTAAATTAAATTGAACAATTCTGTCATTATATCATTTGTTTTATTATGATTTTATCTATATCTTCTTTAATATTGGCCGTCACACTTATCTATTTATTTTTTATTTATATGTGCTAATTTTTGTTACAGCTTGAAAATGCTTGAGTTTCAGTAATAAATTGATATGAAGCGGTGAGGAACATAGAGTAAGATGTGGCGGCAATGTTAAATTGGGTGCTACTAATTAGTGGCATTGTATACACAACTGTTAGCGGTGTTGATTTGCATATTGGCGGCGTTTTCCCGATGGAGGCAGGTTCTGGAGGATGGGCTGGTGGTGAAGCTTGTCTACCAGCTGTTCAAATCGCTCTTGAAGATGTCAATTCAAATGCTAATATTTTACCGGGTTTTACCCTAAAATTACATTACCACAATAGCAAAGTATGATATTTCTGTCTTTTAAAAAAAATTGATATTTCTTTGTTCATTATGATATAATATTTTTCTTTTTTTTCGGTAAGTTTATCCAGTTATTCAACGAAAATAATATTCAGTGTCATAGTAATCTAGAAGTACTTTAAAATAAGAATTATTTGAGATGATCAGTAAATTATTGTTTAGTGTCAACCAGGTCTAGCGGCAAAGCAAATGTTCGAATTACTTTATAAAGCTCCAACCAAACTGATGTTGTTAGCTGGTTGTAGTCCAGTGACAACTGTCTTTGCAGAAGCAGCTCCGGTCTGGAATCTTGTAGTGGTAAATATTTATTTAACCTTTTCGGAATTTGAGAATACTTTTTTGTTATTCCTTTACTTTTTTTTGCTTCAGCTTTCTTATGGTGGTAGTTCACCAGCACTTTCAAATAGACATCGATTTCCAACATTGTTCAGAACTCATCCAACTGCAAATATGCAAAATCCAACGAGGTTTTTTGATTAATATCCTCATAATTTGGAATGTCATAGTTTTTGTGAACTAATACATATGCATGTTGCAGATTAAAACTCTTTCAAAAATTCAAATGGAAGAAAATAACTATTTTACAATCAGTTGAGGAAGTTTTCACAACAACAGCAAAAGATCTTGAAGAGCAATGTAGAGAAAAAGGAATTCGTGTTGAACGGCAAAGCTTCTACGGTGATCCATCTGATGCTGTGAAAACTTTGGTGCGTCAAGATGCTCGTATTATTGTTGGTTTATTTTACGTTACTGAAGCTCGACGAGTACTTTGTCAGGTAGGTTTCATTTTTACACTGTGGCCAATAATCGAACTGATTACTAATAAATCATATGATACATTTTGACAACATCAAAAAACCTATTACTAATTAATCAAATGATACACTTTGACAACATCAAAACTGAGAAGCTGTGAAGTAGGTTCCTTATTTTTTATCAGAATTTCAGCAATTATTTTCAGGCATACAAACATGGTTTGTATGGTAGAAAATATGTTTGGTTTTTTATCGGTTGGTATGCAGATACTTGGTTTATTCCTTTGAATGATGAACCACTTAACTGCACCGCCGAACAAGTTAGTTTTTTATACCTTTCAAATTCATACCATAAATAAATATGTTTCACAAAACTTGATAACGAAATTAATTTTCATATGGTCAAAGCAGCACAATACCACATCACGACCGAAAGTATTATGTTAAGTCGTGACGAGGAGCCAACTATTTCTGGAATGACTGGGAAGCAGTTTCAGAAACGGCTGATGAATATGCTAACTACTGATCCGGCTGAAACTGCTGGTTTTCCAGAAGCTCCTTTAGCTTATGATGCTGTTTGGTAACTTCGATTTAATTACCTTAACAACTTTATTGGATAAAACAAATCAATTATAAAATGCTATTTTTTGTTTCAATATTACAACTGCTAAATAATGCAAAAAATATTTGTAATTAATAAGCTTGAAGAAAGTGTGGTAAATTGTTTACTAAAATTAGCAAATCCATTTAGCACACCTTTAAGCAGAAAAAGAAATTCTACAGGAAAATAAAATATTAAATTTGAGTAGCTAGATGAATAAATAAATTATGGACTGGAATAAAGTTCAAAAGATGGTAATGGAAAAAGATGCTTTACTGTATATCAATGTAATTAAATGTATCAATGTATCAATTCAATGTATCAATGTATTGTACAAGTCATTACTAAATAATAATGACTTTTACAATACAATGATTGTACAATACCTAATTATTAAATAATAATGACTTGTACAATACAGTGTAGGCAGCAGCAAAATTACAGAACGAGAAGTTATTAAATATAGTTGCAAAATTATTAGGTATGGTGGTGGTTAAATGAAGAACAAAAAGCTCAGAGTTATTTAGCAACCTATATACTATTGTAGTAGGCTTTTTAAAGACGAAAAAAAAAGTGTTGAACTAATAAACATTGATTGTCATTATTAAAAGTCATAAAAGCAAATTTTAAAGTGCTAGGCATTCTGTTTCAATATATTTGGTCAAATACAAATTTAATATGATGGACTGGTTTGTACATACAGGACAAACTTTGTCTCACATAAAATGAGAAAATATACTGTAGAAACAGATAATGTTGTAACTGTGGAATTTTCAACAGCCACTGTTGCGACGTGTTTTACGATTAGGATTGAGACTATTCAATCATCTATCTGGTTCTTCATTTTAATACTATATTATAACGATGGAAAAAAATAAAAGCAACCGGGGATAGTTGTATTTTATACTTTCGAATTCATTTTGAACAATAAACAATAAGCTTGGAAACGTTTTACTCCTGAGCGGCACCAAAATTTTGCTGATTTTCAAATTAAACAGTTTTAGCTTTATGTGAATAAAATTCATATGCTTTGACAAACAAATGAAATTTGATTTCTAAGATAGATTTTTTACTTTTAATTTTTTTATCGATCTTATCACTGCTGATTTGAAGAAAAATTAAGGGTGCAAAATTTAATTTAAAATATTTTATTTATTAAATTGTAAACAATAAAAATGCTATAAGTTAACAGTTTTTTAAGAAAGATTTCTTATAGGGCTGTTGCAATGGCTTTCAATTGCACATTGTCAAAACTTCAAGCAGGACAGAGTCTCGAAAATTTTGCTTACAACAACACTGAAATTGCGGAAAAATTATTTGGCTGTGTGAAAGATACGCAATTCAGAGGTGTTTCAGTGAGTTTTTTATATTTTTACTTTTAGTAGGAAACTTGAGCAGATTCAATCATCATTCTTAGCAATAATACTTTAAGGGTCAAGTGATGTTTTCTGATCTTGGAGATCGCATCGCAAGAACACAAATTGAGCAGCTCCAAGGTTTACTTGATAATCTTCTCTTTGTTTCAGTCCTTTTATTGACAAAACAGATGCATTCGACATACTGCAGAAAATGTTTTATTAATAATATACTCTGAGGCTTAAAGGATATAGAACTACAGTTTTTTTTCATTGATTGTGATAGACTAACTAATTCAGTTTAAAAAATATTCATGCAGATGGAAAATATCAAATGTTAGGAATTTATGATACAACGACTCTTCGACTTGATTGGTATGGGAAGGAAAAGTTTGCAACAACAAACGGATTACCTCCGCCGGATTCTACTCTCATTCGAGAATCACTTCTCACTGTTGATCTAGAGGTTAAATTTTAAGTGAAAAAAGTTATCATTCGAGTACTGTCATGCTAGTCTTACGTACCAAGTATTGAAATCTAATTATAAAACTGCAAAACTCTACTCGTCACTTGATATTTAGCTATATTACGCAATTGCCATACTGGCTGTTATTGGAATTTTCGTCGCATTTACAATATTTATATTCAACATCAAAAACTCGGATAGAATGTTAGTTTTTTAATTTTTTACTAAATTTTATTCTTTCTTTCATGATTAGTATTATTAAGTTTCTGATGAAGAAGATCTTCAATATGATGAAAACCAGAACATGTGATAGAAATATTTGTAAATTCTATCATATTTCTATATAGACGTTAAAAATATTATCAAACATGATGCAATCTGTCTTACTTACATTTGAAACTGTTCTGTTTCTCTGAAGTTTAACTATTTCCAAAGTTATCGCGAAATAATTTTCATCATTTAGTAAAACAAACTATTATGTTACATTCTTGAGTTTTCTATAAAAGGTATTAAAATTATTGAATTAATCTACAAAATTTTGTTAAGGCGTAGTAATTTGTAATTTAGGGTAATAATGCAGTCGCAACCGCAGTGCAACAACGTACTCTTGGCTGGGTGCATGCTTTGTTCACTAAGTTTGTTACTCTTGGGTCTACCAGCCCGCGGAATCATAGTTCCAAAGCATTCTTTCACGTTGCTTTGTCATGTGTGTGAATGACGTTCTTTAAAATTTAGCTGGCAATTTATTCCTTTTCAAGTATTTGCTTTCTTTATTTAGTGACAATAATTTAATTTTCAGTCACAAATATCAATTTTAATGGTTGGGTTTACATTTGCTTACGGGTCCATGTTTGCAAAAGTGTGGGTTGCACATCGTTTGGGTGCAGCAGAGAGTCAGCAGCTAATGTCAAGACCAACTACAAATGAGGTGGCGAAAATCAAAAATCTTTGTTGTGTTCTATTACTGCAACTTACAGTTAATGCTTTATTCGTTGATAAAAGTGTAAAATAAGTATACATTAAAAGTAGGAAAAATTTAAATTTAGCACCTGAAATTCTTACAGCCTATAGCCGCTTGCAAATTCTACCTCGTAGTGACTATATTTTTTGTGATTGACGTAATTATAATCACTTGTTGGGTTATATTTGATCCCATTCAACGTGTCGAACAACAATTCCCACTGCAGGTATCTCTTGCAACAACAGTAATTAATTTTTATTCATATAAATTTTATAAAGACTGATTTCGTGTGCAAAATACGAGAATTGTTTTGTCTTGGTATAAACTGTCTTCTTTACATAAACAACCAGTCATATGATCTAAACTTTGCACTTTATGAAAAATTTAGTTCACATGACTGGTTGTTTGATCTATTCAATTTTTTGTATATTTGGAAAGCAAGTTATGTTGATTACTGTATATTTATTTCTTTTTATAGGAACCTCCATTAGGGACTGAAGAGGATGTTATGCTTTTACCTATTCTCGAGCACTGTCAAAGTAAACGTCATGACATGTGGACAGGTATAAAAGATTCCGAAAACCCATGAGCTAGTAAATGTTTGTTACAGTACTGAATCGTTCCTCTACTAAAAATTAAATTAAATTCCGGTGAAGTACACTAAAACAAATTTTTATTGCATTAGAATAATCTCTCATTTTTAGTGAGCAACCCGTTAATTTAGACAGAAAATTAGTACTCTTAATATGACAAATATTTGAAATCCATTATATATCAACTAATATTTTCAGGTTTGGTAATGGGCTACAAATGTTTGCTACTGGTACTCGGTCTTTTTCTTGCATATGAAACACGTAATCTAAAACCAACATTTGTCAACGATTTACGCTTCATTGGCTTGGCTATATATAACGTTGTTGTATTATCTCTAATAACTGGTCCAATAGTCACTTTCCTTATCCGATCTCAGTCCGATGCTAATTTTGCGTTCATAAGCATTACTGGTTTCTTTTCTCTACCTTTTTAAAGCATAAATTTGAAAAGGTCTTTAACTCTTTGATTTATCAATGACTTATTCAGTTGATTTACTAGTTGGTTATTTTTATTAGTTGAATAATAGCGAGAAGTACTAATCTACAAATACTTGGATATTCTTAATTTGTGAGAGGTGTAAATTCTGTTCTCATACCGACGCAATTTAATTTTGTTTGTTGGTGAAGTTTTCTTCTGTATATTTTCAACCATGTCATTTTCCAAGTGGTCGTCAAATTATAAAGTTCGTTAAAAATTGAGAGTGGAAATTATCCTCGTTGAGGTACATAATTGCAGTATTACTGAGTACGTATATAACACTTGGTCTGATATTCCTGCCAAAAATTGTTTATATACGTCGAACTCCAAAAAGCAGTGAGGAAAATAATGTCATCAGACCGCTGTACCATACATTATCTAGGACTGCACAAAAAAGATGTCAGCAGCTTGCCCACGAAAACGCTGACTTAAAGTGTCAAGTGGAACATGTTGGTTTTTTTCTTTAAATATTATCTTTTGCTTCTAGAGCACTGTTTTAACATGCAATATTTCGACCATACATTTGTTGGATAATATTAATCAAAATCAACCAAGTTTTAATGCAAGAATAATTATTTCTTTTAGAAGAAAAAGAAGATCGCAGATTACCGACAACGTTTGGGTAAACGTATTCAGGAAGCAACTGGTGCTCCACTTTGCGAACGCAAATGTAGCAGTATCAGCAATGAAAATATAACACATTCATCTCCAACTACAATCACAACAACTGCCTTGATCGAAAATCTGCCAATTTATTGTGCAACGGGTAATAAATTAACAAATTCATATTCATTTGCTAAGAGCGATAGACTTTTCTCTTCAAATTTTTGCTTAGAAACGTGTAAAACATGTATACGTTACCAAGCAATTTTTTTCCTGGTCCATTGCAAGAAATGTCCTAAACATATATTCAGGGCACTTCATTCCACCTCCTTTACTTCTGAAAATCCATTTATTTATCCTTCGTGAATGAGTTTTGCTATTTCTTGCTATCTTCATATTAAAAGCGAGATATAACTTCTAATATTTGTTCACAGCCTGAAATTTTAGTGAGCTTCCTTATATATTCCTTAATAATTCAATACTTCGGACGTAATCCTCAAGAAAGGGAACAAACCAATTTAACGATACCTGACAAAGGCATCCTGAGTTAATGAAATCCAAACTTCAAAAACAATTTCAGTTACATTATAATTTTAAGGTAAACATAATAACAATGATGCAGCGGACAATGAAGATACATCGTCAACGTACAGTGAAGTGTTTTTATGAAACGATACTTCTTAGGATGTGTGACTTTCTTTATTAAAATTAAATTGTTTTGTAATGCATTCATTTGATGAAAGCCTACTTCCCCCAAGGACACTATATTAGTTCACCTTCGACTATTTTATTTCCAAACCCACACATTTATCAAAAATTGAAGAATGGAATTCGTAAGTTATAGCGCATTGCACTCCTCATGTTTGATTTTGAAAAGATGCTATACATGCTCACTGTTAGACAGCCTATTTTGTCGATTCTCAACCTCCCCCTCAACCAATGTTTCTCTTGACGAAAGCAAATTCCACTATTATTAAGTTCATGCAGATATTTTTTCCTGTTGAGAAAATGAGGCTTACTTGAACAGCTAATCAGCAGTCTTGACAATTTGTATCACAAACTTAATTTCTCCAATTATCGCAATCGTCTTGCAGTACTTGCAGTAGAATGTAATTGCGACACAGTAAATAGTCAGATATTTATCACTCAGAGCATACGAGCTACAAATCAGATCAAAACATTTCAAAATAGAAGTACTGACGATAAAACTGGAAAACATGCAGTTTCCACACATATTATCAGGAAGATGAAAAATTATACACAACGATGGCTTGTCATATCATACTATAAAACTATCAGCATAGACACCAAGCATATTGAAGAAACAACAACGTTAATTCGTTGGTTTCAATCTTAAATCCGATTAGAAAATTATATGACACAGCCTTTTATTCAAAAAATTTTTAAATATAGGTACGAGTCTGAAACATTCGTTGCAAGAATTAGGCTAGCTTACTGAGGAGACCAAACCGTCTGTGAATGATGCAAATTTCTTTTTTACAATAATGCTGTATCACATTTTCATCAATCTGTGTACCAATGTAAATGCATAAACGCTGATCAAAATTCAAAACATTGTTGATATCAAATTTAAATACAAGAGACCATGATATAGATTGGTATACCTCTCTTCTTTCTCATCCTAGAGCTTTACAACACTTGAGTCACATTTAAATTTTCACTGAGAGTGATAATCACTCTGATAAATCACATTTTGGTTTTTCGTTCCATCTCGAATTTGCAGATATAAATCATCGAGGTACCACTGAGTTAAGCAGTATAGTAATTGATATTCATTTTCCTTATTGAAGTAGCTAACGTAAATATAAAAGTAAAAAAGAATAGGGTGAAAGCCAAAATGGGACGTGGAGTTTACGGTACAGACGATGTAGAAAAAACTTCTTCACACAGAAAATGTTTTATACACAACGAAAACAACTGGTTGATTTGCTAAAAGAATTAAAACTCTGAGATGGAAAAAGACTCGGGGATATAGAAAATGGTACAGACGAGAAAAATTATAAAAATAATGCTTTTGAAATAAATCAAAACATGCCTAATTCTTTCCTTACAATCACAAAATTGAAACAGACGTGCAGGCGTGACTATAATGTAAACTATTGACTCCTTGAGCTATTATATATCAATATTAAAATAAGACAATACTGTAAACTTCACTTTTGGATTTCTTAAATCAAACAAGTAATAAAATCTAAAACATGCATACAAAAAGTTTGAATTTGTGACAAACGCATATTCATTCCTAAGAAAAAACGATGAAGCACTAGCATATTTGTACTAAATGCAGAAAAATATAAAGCTGTATTGACTTACATTCAACCTCTCCTACCAATGCAGTAGAGAGAGAAGGAATAGTGGGCAATGCTGCTGATAACATAGGACATGTTTACACAGCATTCCCCATACTAACAGAAATGAATTATTTGTTGAATGGTGAATAGAATTTCTTCAAAACAAACATCAGTTACCTCTAATTACAAGAGAAGCTAGCTTAGGAACGAATTAAGCTCAGATTTATTTCAGTACCTGGTTACAACACACTATTCGCTAAGAGATAAAAAAATCATCTATCTAGTCTACAATAAAGGATATAACTATCACCAGATACAGAAATTTAATTGGCCTGGTAATAAAGAGTGGAACTTGTAGTTACAATAGCTCTCACTTTATATAATTAATTCATAACAGTTCTTGCACTTTTTTCTTGTCAGTAAACTATGATCATCGACTTTAACTAACAGTGAGCTCATCAAAATTGTGCAGCAAAGAATGTTTTTGTTAACAAACAGCTTCCATTACTTGATTGCACTATGAATCACCTCCAAAATCAGAGTCATAAATCGAATAACTGCACATCAAATACCAGATCGTCTCATATAAAATGCTGCCAAGCTTCGAAGATCATAAATATATATATATATGGCAAGATAAATGTCACCATGAAAGTAAAATTTGCAATTGAACTACTCACAAATGTTATTTTTCTGCTTGATAAACACAGAACAATCATGGTAAGTAATAAAAATATTGGTAAAATTGCAGGTAAGTATGTGAGGAAAAAAAGATGTTAAATACAAGCGAAACAAGATGAAGTAACCATCAATAGCTAGTTATGACAGTTGGAAAGAAGGTTAAATGCTCATTCATATTACTTCATTAAACTCAATTTCAACTTTATTCATCGATTTTGCAGAGAGCAAATAGGACAGACATTTAACGGTAACTGTTCTAAAGAGAGCAAACATGCAAGACATTTTGGTGTGGCATCTTGTTTTTTCCAATCTTCATTTCAGAAGCGAGCTGAGTAGAGAGAAAGAACAAAATATGACAGCAGATGACATGACCGTTTCAGCAAAAACAGAAAAACACTGAAAGGAGGAATAAAAATGAAGTGCAATAAAAAGTTTGTGACAAAGAATTAGAATAATAAGTGCAGCAGCAGCAGTAGCAACATGGTCAACAACAGCAAGCAGTAGCAAATTAAACATCAGCTATAAGCCAGCAATAACTCAACCAGGCTAGCAGCATACGCTTCATAGGAAAGCCACACAAGATCGATTGGAATTGTGAAAGGGAAAGGACAGGAAATTGAGCATATCTTCAGATTTCATCAGTTTCTCGATGAATAATCTTTCTTTTCATCGAGTGGAATGAAAACAGGTGAACCTCTCCCTCACGCAATTAGCTACATGCTTACCTCAGCACCACAAATGCTTACTGACGTTCCAATACGTCTTTTCCAATCATCAAGCTTCATCATCAAGCTCTCCTTTCATCAATAAAATCCCGCATTATGGTTACATATGAACATTTCCCATACTAATCACATCACAACTGCAGCTATATGTTCTTCTTCTCTCACGTTTCTTTTCTCGCCAGCTACTACACAGTCCTTACGGCTTATTTTACTAAATAATACGTTCACATACCACAGATCTCATCAGCAAATCATCTCACATTAACTACATTCATTTATTATTCTAATAACTTTCTCACTTTAATGGATCACATTATTTGATACTTGATTACGTCAATTTTAACACAACTTTCATGCGATGATCCATGATCCTTGTAGACGAATGATACGCAGGCAAGGAAATATGCTCCTTAAATCTACTTACTACTGAATATGATACATAAATCAAGCTCTATCTACGCCAGTTACAAAGAAATAAGCAGTTTCATGATAAAAATGATAACAACTTTAGAGGTGGTTCAGCTTAAATAAACTTACATTGTATCGTTATTTTCCAGAATATAAGCATATATAAATAAATTTATAGATAAATTTGAAACTTACTTTCAAGACGTAGTTGTTCTCATATGTAAAAACAACAGCAAATTAATGCTGTGGTGATATGCGCTGGTACGATCATACTGTAAAGTTAATGAACTTTACAGCTTCAAGCTTGCTATGAACTGCCGAAGGTTGAAGTATATTCTGAAATAAAAGAAGCAAATAACTCTAGCAGTAAACGCCTTGACTAGAAACGGTTCAACTCTGGAGATCATTATCTCGAATTATCTTCTTCCAATTAATATCTCTCAATTGCTTGGAGACCTGAAAACTAAGCTTTATATCATCCTTCATCCTTGATCTATTTTCTACCACCTTCATTCAAATTGGCGAGCATCAAAAGTTTCATAGAATAAAACCTTCCATGTTGCCAAAAATGAATGTACTAAAGAATTATAACTTCATCTCCACAAAATGCAGATGCAAACATTTCTCATTACCTGCCAGTTCTATAAGCACATGGTAACGATATTAAAATGATATCTAAACACACAGTAATAACTTGATTAACCTTGTAAGAATAAAGCAAGAGAACAAAAAGACTGCTGATAACTAAACAGTTTTTCAGGCTTTTATTAGTAACCAGCACTCACTTCTTAGTTACATTTATTAGATATACCGTGTTACAGATATAACGAATTTCGACGCTGATAATTTTTAAACACACTTTATAGAGTCAAAACATGAGCGGAACAACTAAAAATTAATTATACAGTGTTTGGGGGACGCAAGAGCAAAGAAAATCGTGAAATGATGATATGGAGAACACAATTATGGATATCAGGTGGCGAGGTCGATTTGAAGGAGAAACCGGGACGGCAGTGACGATAGCCGTTGTCCACTATTGCTGACAACCAGCTAACTCACACTGCCACCCGGTAACATCCCTCATAACAGATGTGGGAGAATCCGCTTCGACAGCAATTGCAAACTAAAATCAACATAAAAAATGCTAGCGATCAGTTAGCACAAAAAATGTATATCACAAAGCTGCGAACTTCCATCAGCTGAAGATATTTGTGAATTTCCTTTGATTGCATACATATAGAAATGATAATAACAGATCACAAGTTAAAATAATGCATTAAAAAAATACATACATATTTACATGTTAATGCATATACTACTGTCTTCTATTGAGATGTTTATAAAATGTGTAGTCATATTTATAAATAGATGCACATGAAATTCAAGTTGTTCACATCAGTGTACATAAATACTCATAAATAAATGACGTTCCAAAAGAAAGCACTGAATGTTGTCGCGTTCGAACGCGTGGAGCTGCTTGAGCGAGAAATGGAACGAATGGCTTGCAAGAGAAAGGAGCCGATGTGAACAACACAAGATAGATGAAAGCGAAAGTTGCACGTAGAAGAGAGAGATGGGCGGAAAAGGACCGCCCTGCCGACCCTTTCTACCTATGATGGAGATGCAAAACAAGCATTTTTGGTAAATTTCATGAAAAAAAACATATATATTGGTGAGAAAAATAGTGAAATGGGTGGTAGGATGATAGATAGTGTACATGGATCAGTGCAAGGTATGATCATCAGTTGTTTGCCATCATAGCTTGCTGGGTTTGGATGTTGGAAATAAAGGAAGTTAGTAGTAGGACACTTTTATCCAAGCTTTCTCTTCCTAAACTCAAAGTCCGATTTTATAAAAAAGCTTTTCTGCGATGGCATCAACTATGTTTTCAAGCACGGCAAAAAAGTTAGCAATAAAAAAATGCGTAAGGACAAAAAGGAACTACAACAATTCGCCATGCAATGGAATGGTTCTTGCCAAGTCAAGGATGACCGAGCATTAACAAGTTTTTCTCATTTTATCAAATTACATTATTGATATACTTGGAAAAGAGAGTAAAGTGCTTGACCTTGCATTAGAAGAACAACCAACCTCACAAAAATCCTTTACTTTCTCTCTATCACATTTCTGACACAGAACAGACAACAAGGTTTCTTGCTTCATTCATCTTCAGAGCGATATGTTTCCATTGAATGGCTGGTAATAAACTTGCACTGACTCATTAGAAGTCAACAGCTGAGAAAGGAACAGAGAGGGATGGATAAAATGAAATTAGCGAAGTTATTTGAACGGAGTTTGCAATATCAGCCAACCAGTCTGCATACCAGACAGGTGCATTTACAATTTATTTGAACGACAAGCTGAACGCACAGATCGACATATGACTGATAGGAGGATGTGACTGATGATCACAAGTTGTTCCTGTACCACAGCCATAGTGATCTGTGAAACAAGCTGACGTGATATCTATGTGAATGGCGCCTCTGGCATGCAGACTGTCAGCGATATGCTATACATTTGCATAGCTTACTCTTGACTTACTGGGGGATTATGATCATCTTGGCTCTAGCATATGTAGTTTCCAGATTTATTTTCATCAGTTACAATTTATGAATTATAAGCAAAAGCATTTAATATGTATCAAGTTGAAATTAGCGCTAAAATTTTTTACCCGCAAAATCTGAAAATAAACAAAAAAAGCAGTAATCATAAACTGACGGCAAACTAGATGATTCTTGCTAATGTAATAGTTACATCCATTCGAGAACTCGTAACATCAGCAGCTGTGAATTATCATAACAATGCGGAAATCATTACTTTTTATCTAAAATTTTGCATGCATTATATTGATTGAAATTTGTTTTATGGAATGAGTAACAGAATAAAATGATACCCGATAAGAATATGGAGAACCCTGAAGTTGTGACAGTATACATCCTTATAGAGTTTGAAGTTCTTGTCGAAAAATTCCCTTTCACTATTTCCAATTACGTCCGGTCTTCATAGAAATAAATACTGATGCGTCACAAGATAAAAGTGGTGATATAAATCCTGTACAGGTCAAAGATTACACTGACGCCTTCTTTTCATCTATTATAACACATAGTTGGAAGACGAGTGTGGAAAGTTGACTTTTTGTGTATGGTTGGTTGGTAATATTCACATTATCACTTCAACTTGACCAATGCATGAAGGTGCTAATACTGAAAGAAAAAAATGGCAATCAATTAGAAGAACTGCAAAAGTGTCGCTGTTTGCGGTAAATTGCTTCAAGAGCAACAGCCAATTACAGACGAATTTCCAACGAAGAAGACGAGAAATACTATCTAAATAAAGTAGCAACTATTTTTAAAGCCGACTGACTGACTTTTCCTGCAAATGACGAGCAACTAAACAATCAACAGTATCACTTTATCGTCACCTCACCGAGTGACTGACTGCCTTTATAAGTCTTCAATACAACACAACACGTCTGCAACCAATAATCAGAGCTGCTGCTCATGCTTATGATAGAATTATTATTACTGAATCTCTTTTGCCATACGACTGACTGACTGACTGACTGACTGACTGACTGGTGCTTGTGCTTATATAGAAATGCACTGCTCGCTGTGCAATGTTTGTGTATTTACGTAATGTTATACTTACTACTTTGTTTACCTAAGAAATTTTGGAAAATTTCAAGATTTCGCATCTTGCCCCTTCTACAGATGATAACAAAATCCAAAAGAAGTATGAAAATGATTTGTGAGTGACAAACGTACACGTGTTTGCTATTACAGCATTTGTTATCATTTTATATTCACGCATATTTTTCAATTCCTTTCATTTGTTGCTTAATATTGGTTGACAAACTGCGTGCAAAGTGAATGACAGAGTCTTTTGATATTCTTTTTGTTTGTAGAAATTTTTTTCTTGAAGTTATTTACAGTAAAGAGAAACTACGAAATCACCCCCCACCTTTCCTTTGCACTGGGTGTCATGAGTGAAAATGATGTGATAAAAACATTACACGCAACCATGAATCAGTATCTTCAATTACTGCAACTGTAATTATAAGACATGCACAAAATGAGTGTGCTCATTTTATGTTACTGATTATTATCATTGCTATTATTAATTATTATTATTATTATTATTATTGTCCGTCATGTTTCTGCACTTGTGTATTATTCGTGATTGAGGTTACGCAGCCTGACTTCTCATTCGCTCATTCAACTTGACCAAGAAATGCGGTGAGGGTTGCATGAGATAAAGCAGAACATAAAGTAATAATCAAGTAAACTGCGCTCCTTCCACTTTTTCAAACCAAAAGTGAAGGGATAAGTTGTGGAAGAGGATTGATGATACGACTTATAAACAGGCAAGCTAGCAGGTAAATAATGCTTTTCACATGCACTGCATGCACACTGCACGGTATGAATTCACCTCACCAACAGCTAAGCAGCAAAAATAGACAGATTAACAGAGAGATAGATAGATAGATGGATAAATAAAGGGATAAATGAACAGACAGATAGATAAACAGATGAAAAAATAGATAAGTAGATAGATAAATAAATAAATAAGTAAATAAGTAAATAAATAAATAAATAAATAAATAAATAAATAAATAGATAGATAGATAGATAGATAGATAAATAAATAAATAGATAGATAGATAGATAGATAGATAGATAGATAGATGTAGGTATGTATGAACGTGCATCTAACTGCACACGCATATACACAATACATGAAGAGACGGACGAACACACATGCAAACAAATCAGCTAGGAAAAGGGGAAAATCAGCTGACATGTTGTACTCTTTTTTGCATTGCATTTAGCAGCACGTAAAAGGAACGCATGGCATTGCTATTGCAATGTTATGAAAATCATTCTGCTGGCATCTGCAACAGCTGAAAGTAGCACTGCATATCATTTGTGTGTTTGTGTATTTGAAGGAGGGCATCTTAGAGGAGAGGGAATGATTTGGTGGAGCAAATCGAACACAGAAAGTTGAAGTTGGAGAAGAAGTAAAGGTGAATGTGATATGTGAATGTGATATGGAATAATGTTGGAAGCATTCGATGAGTAGATGCATGCAGGAAGTTAGTAGTAGCAAGTAAGAGCTGTCGAACCAACATGTAGTCACATAGCACCATTACTTCAGCTTTTCTTCCATTGAAGCTTAAACTCAAGGAAACAAGCTTTTAGAGAACAGTAACTCAACAACCAGCCACTAATTCTCTAACAACTTTCCTTCAGTGTCTGAGTGCTAAGAGCGAACCTTTTCTTCCTCACTCTTTTCTAAAGTAAGCTGAAAAACGTTCAAGTTTCAACGAATCTGCATGTGAGTTTGGGGATTGAGACATCATCATGCCTGCACATGACAGCAACTGCTTCTACTCAACAAATGACATTCAAAGTGAAAAAGAAATCCTTGCAAAAACTGTTCTCTATATACTTATCTCATTGTGTAATTAATTATTCTATATGGGATTCCAAATTGCAAATATCGAAATTTTTTCTCTCTCCATCCTTCCCTTTCTATGTCATATAGAAAAATTTGGCGCACTACTTTTATTTTTCAGATATACTTTTAGCGCACTATTATTTCTCAATATAGTTTTGGCGCACTACTTTTATTTTTCAGATATACTTTTAGCGCACTATTATTTCTCAATATAGTTTTGGCGCACTACTATTATTTCTCAGATATATTCTTGGCGCACTACTATTATTTCTCAGACATTTTGGCGCACTACTACTATTTCTCAGATATATTCTTGGCGCACTACTATTATTTCTCAGATATTTTGGCGCACTACTACTATTTCTCAGATATATTGTTGGCGCACTACTATTACTTCGCAGATACACTTTGTATGTTCTATTACTATCATCACCTTATCATTTTTTATAGACCCATTATACCAGCTATAATCTCATAAATCTATGTTTGATTAGTGATCCCTTCTCATAATAGGGATTTATCTTTTGTGTGTTGCCTCATTAAATAAATCAGTAACAAATTCTCGCGCACATTCACTACTGAAAGTAAAATGAGTTTAAACCAATTAGTGGTAGAGTTTCTACTACTTTGGAGATGGCAGTACGAGTTCAATTAGATCTACTAATGTGCGATCTACTAATTTAATCCTGAATGAAATTAAGTTCAAAAATTAAGAAATTGGTTAGAGAACAAAAATATGCTTCAGCAACACTAAACACATATGTAATCAAAAAATTTGATAAGAAACACTACTTTTGTTCCTACTCTTCTACTATTATCTATTGCTACTCTTTTTTGAGAGTATCAACAATATGGAATCATTTAGTGAACTTCATTCTCTTAGCTTATAATGTATCATGTATTACCTGCTGCATTGCATGGCAACTGAATATATCGATCGCCGAGTTTAGCATTTTCCCCACGTTATTTACATTAAATGATAATATGCTTTGATTCTTGTTGCAGTAAATATCCAAGCACCAGTTATTCATAATCACTTACATTAATCAACTCCCTCTGAAGAAATGGAAGAACAAAATTTATCATTTGCACCCCGTCATGATGGCTGAAAAATTCTTTTGAACTTTGTTTCTTGCATTTCTTGACATTTCATTATTCTTTTTCCTGCCAAATGCGCATGTCGTGCTTATCAATTTCTGAGCAACACTTTACAGAAGACATTGTTTATTAATAATTTACTGCTTCGTATGGAATGCACAAGAAGAAACTAAAATCGTATATTTTTGATTTAAGAGAAATGTTTGACAAAATTACAAATACACTAGCAATAATACACTAGCCATAATTACACTAGCAATAATAAATAAACTTATGTGACGCATATTTCGAGCATTTAATATCTGTACTGTAATAGAATAGTAAAGAAAGAAAATTTATATATTTTGTAAAGGAAAAAAGACTGCATTCAAAAGACTTCATATTTCAGTTTAATCGCCTATAATAACATTCCTGTTTCATGGTTAATATTATCATGTATTTCGAAGTGGTTTACCATAAAGATTTTGTCATTCGTGCTCCAGTAATAACGTTCATTAAACACGATTAGTAAATGTTTTAATGAAATCTTATTAGAATTTATATCACAGTAACTTAGAATACACGTGTCTGCAACATTCTTTAGCAAAATCAGTCCCTTTAAGCTTTCAACCGTACATTTGATTTCTGGACAAAGTCTAGTTCTTAGTTTCTCGCAGATAAGCAAACTAACATCTACATATTCAGATAAAACCAGAGTCTATGTTCAATTTGATAATTTCCTAAACAGAACTTCATTTACTTACGTACAAATCTGCTTTTTGTAAATCAGGCACAAATTTGATATCGGTGATACTTTTTCATTCCTGAGTCGAAGAATAACTGATATAATAGTTTTAAGCAAGCTCATGGAACTCTCATCTCTACGATTTTAGCGTCAATCAACAGATCCATGGATAACTAACCACTGTCCCTCATTTAAAATAGCTCCTGCCTTTTGAAACAAATTATAATTCAGTTATTCACCAGTACTGTCTAGGTTTGATTGCAGAACCGAACAGACCTTGACGTCTTTAATACGGAATTTTAGGCAATCAGTATAAATACAAATGAATAATACTAACGTTATTCTTACTGATAAATATATGAGTACTATGTTCCATTAATCAGTGATAATATGGCTGAAGGTTATTCTTGATCCTCACGCCATCTAACGTGTTACAACAGTTGAGATGAGGAGGATTATACTTGACTTTGCTGCTTTTTACAAACTCAATTTAATTATGTATTTTTATTATTAGCAAGAGAATAAGCAATAAACACAGGAGATAATATATCGAAGAGAACATTCATGTTGTATGCGAATGATATACATATGTGAAGCAAAAATCTGTAATTGTAAACAGGTTGTAAGTTGAAAATTGATATTGTTGTCATGAAATCGATGTGAAAATAAACAGAGGTTTAAGAGAGGAGCAATATACAAATGATGTACTCTTCGCAGTATCAATACTGTGACAAGTACCTCGTTGTCCAGATTAGTAATAGCGATAAATTACTTGCCTATGTTAATAGCTACGTGAGAATATTAGCATATGGCAACATAGCAACTCCAAATCATTTTTCACACCTTTTAAATCTCAAATATTTCAATATATTTGAAAAACTTTCATGAATACTTTACTAGTCAAGAATACAAGACATGTTTGTTGGGAAGATACAATGCAGTTAACTAGAAATAGTTTTACAATTAAAAAAAAAAGTCTATTGTAAACAGTAAAAATTTGCAAGCTATAAGTAGGGAGAGAGCATCGTTATTCATTTTCAGAAAGACAGAAATGATGAGAACAAAGAATAATGATTGAAAACTATTGTATTCCCTGGATAAGCTATAAATCTTATCAACAAATACAATAAATTATTTATGTTACGCATCAGATTATTCACTTTGTAGCACTGTACCAAACTTGTTTTTCTATTTAGTTCAAACAACAAAACAAAAAAAATGTTTCAGTAGGCTTATTTTGCTTGAGAAGAATAACTCTTCTCTAAGCTGTGAATCGAGCAAATTATAATAATATTATTATACTGCAGAGATGGATATATATACATCCATCAGTTGAACCATCTGCATACATAAGCACAACCAAGCATGTGTACAAATATTTGAAAGTTCTAAAGTCTACATTTAGCGAACCAGTGAAGATATTCTTTCAAGGAAAAAAAAAATACACCGACCGTATTATTAATATATTTACGCACAGCCAACAAAAACAGTATCACAAGTGAAAACCATAGTTAAAAACTAAAACTAAAGACAAATTGCTTTCCTCTACATAACATCCTAATTATGATGCAAACTGTAGAAACTTCACTACTATTTTGTGACCTCACTGAGCAGAAAAATCTAGCTCTACCACTCTTACTGACCTACAGGAATAAATATTAATATTACTTACATTAAAAACTGAAAGAGAACGAAAAAAATAGAAATTTTGTGATGGTGCAAGTTAAATATGGAGAGAATTTTATGATTACTGATGTAGATCTGCATTTATAATACTTCTTTCCCCTTCTTTTTCTGTTATTTTGAACTGCAGATTATCATGTTCAAAACATTGCCAACCCCATTAGTAATTTTACAATACTTGCCACGACAATACTGTTACAGTTTACAGTGTCTCCGAGTGACATTTCAGCAAACTACACATTTATTTTCACTTCCCCTTTTGAAATATGATATCAATAAGAATGTTTAGATGTTCGAAAACTAATTCTCAAAGGATGAAATCCAGCAAACACTTTCAGGACTGCTGCTCAATTTGCATTTATTGCAACTAATACAAAGATAGTATGAAGAGAAATGTAAGCTCAGTTCTGTTTTTCTCAACAAAAACGGAAAATCTGCAGTATTCTGTAAACATGTCTACACAAACTCCTCGTTATATGTAAACAATACTTTGTGCTCTTTCGAGTTAGCGAAAATTAAATGCAATTATTTGTTTAATTTCATATTAGCAAACTTTTGCAATGCTTCCAAATGTAACCTATCAAATATCACACATAACTCGGCACTCTCACGATCTTCGACATAAAATTTACAAAATATGAAACGTGATAGCAAATGCCTAAGAATTTAATGCAGAAAACTATGAGTTTCCCGCATTCGTGTAATTTCCTTTCAATTGCACTTGAAGACTACCAATCATCTCGCATTATTATTGTTGAATTTATCTATCATCGTATACTGACTGCTTCCACAAATTTCCAAATTTTAACACGTAGGTCATATTTTGCCGTGACAATAAGCATGTATAAAATATGATGCTCTTCCAAGAATTCTTAAAAATATGCACACCTTTCTGCAACTAACCGAATACATTTAGCATGAGTCATCGCATTATAATTTAATTCAACAATAAATAAAGCAAGTCAAACAAATTGAAACTTCCACTAAAAAACAGTCAAAGTCAGGAACGCATGGATGCTGTTTACAAGTGTTATGAACAAAGTAAAACCGAAATTTTATTTATGAAATCCCAGCGCAAATTCTGAGGATGTACAAATAACACCCCATGTTATAAACTACTCCTCAATACAAAGCTAAATTAATAAAAATGAAGGAACAAAACCAAAACCAAACATTCATTGCATTATGATGTAAAAAAGGAAGAGTTATAAAAACAGCCCACTGAAATTATAAAGAAAACATATACAGCCAAAACTGATTAAAAAATCAAAAAACTCACCAGCTTATATAATCAGTAATCCATAAGCATCACAGTATTTTCATACATACAAATATAATTAATTTGAAACTGCTTAAATTATGAAATAAACCAAATAGAAAGTAAATAAGTACATTACAAAATTTTTAATATACCAAACAGTGAAAGGGACTCTTCTAACATCCGAACTAGAACTACTTTTTCCCCAAATATGTCAACAAAAATGTGGTGGATCGACAGTAATAAAATGGAATAATCATTACACTACCTACACATAATTAACATCAGAATAATAAGAAACAATAAGAACAATTTTATAAAGTTGAGCAAGTTTTGAGGATGAAAGATGGCAGTAAATCTCTTACGAATTTATTATGTAATAACTGACGTCAAAAAACCTTGGGCGTCGATATTGTTTTCAGAAGCCACCGAGTATAACGAAGTTGTTTTGAGCGCCTTAAAAAAATTTTTTGAGATATAAAATACATGAATAAACAAGTCCAACTGCTTGGAAGCCATAAAATTATATTACAACTCCAATGTTGTAAAAATAAACGTCTATAAACAGATTAAGAATTATAATTTTTCGAAATAAATAAAAGACTTCGCAGACATACCTTAGCACTAAACGTTGGAAAAGAACAGAATAATGATAGTTGGAAAACGCATGTAATCTTAATGATGTTATGTCGTTTCTTATTAAACCAGAAATCTTTAGCAAACGTTCATAATTTCTTTTGAGACACACAGCTGAGCAAGAAGACAAGGCCAGTTGCCAACGTAACTCTTTCTGACACTTGGTGACGATAAACGATATTAAATTCGGAACAGTTAATGGCAATGTAGCAGGAAATCGTGAGGATGATTGCCTAAAAATTTATTATTATGTAATGAAAGAAGGAAAACAAATTTACCAGTTACTTCAAACTAAACTTTCTGTGATAGCAATACAAAGTAATTAGTAACCTTCCAGCCGGAAAAAACAAAACTGCTGGTAAAGTATCCATCTGGAACTGCCAAGACAATTCATTTAATGACACATCGATTCTGAAAAGGAAACGCTTTTAAAAGAATACTATTCCCAAATTCTTAAGAAATAACATCAAACAACCACATTAATCAGTTTCAAATAAACAAAATGAATAAAATCGTACATTTGGAACCTGATCAATTTGACAAATGGATGAAAATAATGAGCGACTGTGTGGAAAATATGAATTATAGAAGCACTTGGTCCATGCCAGCTTCCTCCGGAGAAGAATATCACAGTATCCTCATGTCTTCTCTTAAAAGTTTTAATATCACCGCAGCAACATTGATAAATCATATGCACATTATAACAATATGTATATTGCTTTTGACATCTGAGAAACTGTTTTCAGAAATCATAAATACATTTCTTAGTCACAACAGATAATTTGCCATATAACAAGCATGTTGTGAAAGAGTAGAAAATAGCATTAAATAACATATACTCACATCTAATGCTGCAAATGATTTTCCAGATATGCTCGATAAAAATGATAAGTCACTATTAACGGACTCAGTACTGTTCGGTTCATTTTGTGAAAACAGATGAGGTTTTAGTGATTCAACATGATACGCAAGTAGAAAATTGCGGAAAGTTTGCCTATAAATCCGTGACATATTTTTTAAATTTTCAGATCCTTTTCTTAACGTATAAAAATTGGTTTCAAAGGTAGTGGAAAATGAGCGTCGAGAACAAGCAACGGAATAATAGGAATGAATCTAGATTGTGGAATGGAACAGAGAAAAATGAAAGAAAATCAATTACCCCGAAAATTCGGATTGCATATGAAAAACCCTTTCAGTGCGTGGATCTACAATCAATGCAACAGGCTTGCCAGTGTAGTGTATATTTAATCGCTTTAGTATACTGTCATCGTATCGAGCATCTACACCAATAAACCTATCATTTTTGAAATTTCTTAGTCACAATGGGCGGTTGCCATATATATAGGCAGTCAAGAAAATTCAAATCAATCGTTTTCAGAAATCTGCGTTACATGATTATCATAACACGAAGAATCAAGTGGTGTGAACGAACTCCCAAAATGAAGTGATAACGCACCAACCGAAGCGAATTATTTTTATCACACGACAGACCAGCAATCGACGTTTCATCAAATGCATCACGAATTGATGGAGATGAATCAGAAATACGTCGGTAAAGATTTCGAGCAAGTCTATACTTGGCACATTGTTCAAAAGTACTCTGTGATGAATTCCATTCGTAATTCTTTGAGAAAAAGAGTGCGCAGCATGTATTCAATAGTTTTTCTGAAAAAATTAGAAAACTGATTCTGTTAATTAGAATAGTGCTGTGAATTTGATATAAGCGCCCTTCATAATTTCAAAAATGATATAAATAAATCATTGAATTACAAATACTTATGATGGAAGAATTCGACCACAAAATACCTTCTTTGAGCGCAGAAACAATATTCAAGCAGAAAAAATTGTGAAATAAAAGCGTGCGGTTTTTAAAAGCAAATAACGGAGGCCGACTGCAGCTTCGGCTGTTTTTAAAACTCTCTACAAAGCGACATTGAAAACAGTGTGATATTAAAGATGTTTTCTCAGCCAAACAGCATTTGAGAACCTGGAAATGAGTATTTCTTGATAGATTTCTATTTGCACCATTTCCTATTCATGACAATTTTCTACTTAAAAGTTAAAATTATGATTAATAAAAAAAAACCAACTTCTTTGGCATACGCAATAATTTTTGGGCACTTGACGGTACTCGCTGCAATCATATAACTCCTTTCCTTGGTTAACGCACTGAATCTGCTTGATCTTGATCTCAGCTTATCAGTTAAATTAGAGCCACATGCATAGTATTCCATGATAGTCTAGAGAGCAATCATTTTGTGGGAAAAAAAATTAATATAACAGATCTATCAACTATTACAGACCATTAATTGAAATGAGCAATAACAACTCTGAAGCCTGCTTTTGAAAAAATTTCCAAGTCAAGCACAGTCAAAAACTACTTTCATCATCAATTTTTAACATCTATTTCCTTTTCTTATTATTTCACAAACACATTTTATCGACCTAGCCTTTAAAAATAAAGCCAAAAAAAAAACTAACAGGCTATGCAATTTGAAAGCATGAATTAAAAAAAAAATTCCTTATTAATAATCGTTCTGTGACAAACAATGACCACTTCCAATTATTCTGGAAATCCACAATTTTCACCTGTTCCACGATCGACACTGCCCAATTGTAGGGATACAGTATTTGACGATCCATAAATATAATGACTGTTGCTTTAGTTTGTAAAATCGATAACAGCTCATCGCTTTTGACGACGCCATTCATTTCTGAATGCTGAATATTTTGAATTAATCTACAAGTTAAAGTTATTACCGAATGACCAAACGCAACCTGAAGTAATCCAATGTAGGCCATTAAATTTTAGCACTTGATTAGTAACCCACTGAGAAATTTTGTTTGCAGTCATACTTGATTCAGTATAACTAATAGTATAATTCCAAGATGTGAACTGAATCCAAGTTTTTGGGGAAGAGCTAAATGTCATTGCCATACTTGAATTAGTTACCACAGCAAAACCAATTTTATCCAAAAAATCATCTGCAAATATACAGACAATCTTATAAGATTATTAAAATCTCGATAAAACAACAATGACAAAAATTTTTGTTCTTGAAACATTAACTAAATGTTTCCAGAATCCAAAAAAGAAAGATGGAAAACTGAACTACTTTCATTTTTGCCAACACTCCATTAAAACGTCAAATTTGAATAACAAAACAAAAATAAAATTTATAAAAACTATATATTACAAGATTCTGTCACATGTGACGATGCAAAAAGAAGTAACAGATAAAATTAACGATAGAATCTAAAATTTGTTATTTCGGTAAAGGAAAACATACGACGCTGTAAAACCATAAGTGCTGCTTTAATATATTGCCGGAACCCATATGAACTAGCAAATGCCACCTGCAAAATAATAGTTCTTTTTTGAGAAATAAAAAGTATAAAACAGAAGACATCAGAAAGCTGACCTCCATATCAAAGAAAGCAGTGACGGTATTATCAAATTCAGCCAGAAAATTTATTACATCAAATGAAGTAACAAGCCGACGAACAGGTTTGCGTAAATGTGATATCCACCTGAAATATCTGAATACTAAAAAACACAGGAACTATGGAATTAACAGTAATATCATGTTTTAATAAATATGCGAAAATTCCCACATATGATCAAAAACCCTACCTGTAAATATAATCTGCTGCTAATACACCAGTGTACATTAAATTTTGCTTCCCAATATAAGCAATAATGATCGGATATGTATGTGATGTGTAAGACTGCCTACATTCCCCACGATGGAAGAAACAATTAACAGCAGCAAATGACACCTATACAATTTTTTTCACATCATCATTTCCAAACAGTCGTGAGCAATATTTCTAACAGCTCGACTGTTAAGATGAAAATCATATGACTCAGGAATAAATAAAAAGAAACATCTGATCTGTTGTGGATACATATTAAAAACACATTTCTGTGTACTCTTTCATAAATTTTGAATTACCTAATCGAAAATCAAAAACTTTGCTGCTGTATTAAGCAATTATACAGCGATGAATTTATCTTGTTTGAAAACAAATCACATAAATTATTTTTGAAAATAAAATGTGAAATTACTTTTTCCTTATCAATAAGAATATGCAGAAGCATAAAAAAGCTAACATCAGAAAACTTGCTGAAACTTCTTGCAACACTCTCGAAAACTGAACGTGTTTGAATGCATTTTCTGCTCCATGGTGCATAATACATAACGATTACAATTTCAGAGTAATGTAACAACTTTTCTGGTTTTGCGTCATCACCGGTATAGTAATCGATAAGATAATTCCTTGAGCTCAGTGGAAAAAAAGGTATTGGTGGAAGTGATTCTTGCTGTCGTAAGCGAATATTCGATTTACTACAACATATTTATGAATAATTCTACAAAGTGAAATATATGATCAATTAAAAAAGGAGTGAATTCTATTCAGAACTTACCAAATAGTCCCGAAATGTGCCAACAAGACAGACAATGCAAAAGATATAACTATTGATTGCATATTTAAGTTAATGAGAAATTTATGAAATACTTTTTCAGTCCATTTCCCACCTTTCACATCTGCAAATAATCCATTATAAATATCAAAATTCTACAATTTACCAAGCCTTTTAAAAAGAAAAAACTAAGAGTAAAAAATAATAAATTCTCAAACATGTAACAAGCAAATCATATCGCATGACAAAAACAATAATTAGTATAAAATAATTACTATTTTCAAGTTGTTTTTCACTTTGATCGGTACGTTTCTGCTTTATTGTACTGAGACATCCAGCACTATCTGAAAATCATTTCTATTACACATGAAAAGTAAATAATCATAAACATTCAATCCACAGTTACGATTCAGAAATTATGATAGCTATTTGCAAATTATCACGTGAACAAATAAATTATTCAGCACTACAATAAATAAGGCATCATGAAGGACAATAAACGAAGAGACGATAACAGAATAGTTTCGCCTACTATTCGCACACTGATGAAAGAAAATTCACCTGCTCCAAAAACACATTTAGCACTGTTGGACAACATTGAAAGCCACGTCCATTAGTGTGTTAAATACTTGAGTGACATACATAAAGTAGCTAGAGATTCAGTCGAGTCAACAACAAAAAATCATTCAGTCGAGTCAACACCGAAACATTATATATTCTGGAATGACTACTACAAGACAAAAAAGGCCAGTATGTAATCTTTTGCTATCATGTTTAGAATTATATGAATGTTACATTACCTTTACATGATCTTCCACATTTGTCAACTTTATGGATTTTTCTTTTCACTATACTATCCACTAGATGCCTTACATATTGACATCCCTGCTCACTTCCATTCATCCTTTTTTTTTAATTAAGGCCAAATATTGCAAATTGAAATGGAGATTGGTAAAATAATTAATGGTATCTCTAAGTAAAGAAGTCTAACAACATTTAATTTGATGCAGTTACCATATCCCTTCACGACAAACTTTGGAAATTGGGTGATAATTCTTGCTTATTTGCACTTTATACGTGGACATAGTACACAGGACTCTCAATGCAACCTTCGTCTCCAGTCGAGGCAAATAATTAATTAATGTTCCGCTGATTCCACAAAATAGATGCTTGCAACATTTGTTATTGTCGTCATGTAACATTTATGCTTCCAGTTGTCTTCTTTTGCTAATTCATATCAGTTTGTCACAAAATACTTTAATAACTATAATTTGTTACTAAGATTACAAACTTTCTGAGAAGACGAGTCCTTGACCACAGCTCAAACGAACTTTTCTTCTAAACCAAAAAGTAGTCAGCGAAAATTCTACGGAATTTCTACAAGAAGTGTTTTTAATGCTTCAATACGAAAAAGTAACAAGAGTAAAATTAAAATCGAAAGAGCATGGAGTTATAAATCCAAATCTAATATGAAATAAAATTTTAGCACAAAAACTGAAAATTTAATCACTCAGTAGGACAATAAATAGATCCAAAACAACTACAGAACACACAATCGAGGATTGGTTGTTCCACAGTTTTAGTGTAAAAACTGAAGTATTTTGTAAACAAAAGAAGTGTGAAACAAACAGTCCTAGATTTAAGGAAATATTACGAAAGACAATATATATCGAAATGTGGACTAGATGGAGATAACGTCCTCATAATCGAAGATATCTTAAATTTTAACAATCCTAGAGAAATGTTCTCGAACGGACCTACATATACATTGAATAAAATGAAAGTATAAAAAGTTTTCTGGCACATTAAACTTGGACAAGAGTGGGAATTTTAAAAATAGAAAAAGCAATATTGAATAAGTCAATCAAATTGCACTGAATTATAAATATTACGATGAGCATAATCTAAGGCTTATTTCTAGATTTGTGCAAAAAAAAGCACACTTCAATGACGGTAGCGACCATCACAATTCAAAAACATTTAGCAAGATTCATTGCACTAATATCGAAACCTGAATTACTGTGCTGAGCAATGAATAATAGAAAATTAAAAAACATCAGCGTTCACACTAATGGGCGGTGATTTACAGTTAATATTTCTATAAAAGAAAAATTTGCAGAGATTATTATCATTTGAAATTCTAGTCGTACTGCTCCGCCATAATTGAAAGCACAAGTGAAGACCATCCAGTAAATGGATGAGCACCTTGTCCGCGACCTGTTTCATCATTATAATTTTCCCAAAGAAACCCTGTTCTTCGAAATTCTCGTGCAACATTAACAACCAAATTGTTTCGTAATTCCGAATACATATTGAACGCCTAAACGCAAAGAACTTTCAAAATCCCTTTATATACTTATTATGCCATTGCAAATCTATATTTGGTGAGGACAAGAGAATTAATTTGCTAATAAAGTTAAAATGATACACTAAAAGTACATACCAATTCTCGATTCGGACCTTCGATTGAAGAATAATATTTCAGTGCAGAAAGCATCAGGTAATTAATATTGATCCAAATGTTACCACGCCAATAAGGAGGGTCATGTTCTGTATTATGAGCTTTATAGTAAGGTGAGGATGGTGCAATGGATCGCAAACCAAAGTTAGACCATAATCCCTTTAACAATGCTTGACCAATTATCATTAAATTAAAAAAGAAAATTAGTGGTCTCCAAAGCAGGCGCTAATATGTTGCATACTGGTTTAAGGAAAACAAACATGACCTTGTAACAAGTCTATATAATTAAGGTATCTAAACAACGCGAAATGAAACCTTATGTCTTTGTTCCATATAAAAATAATATATAACAAAGGTACATAAGTTGCATTCTACGTCTAGGCACATTTTCTTAGTGTCGTTTTTTCTTTTATATATTTATATAAAAGAATATATAAATATATATTTTTATAAAAAAAACAAGCCTTATATATATATATAAGGCTTGTTTTTGGATCATTAAAACTTGTTATAAGATCATTTGAAATTATATATACATGTAATTTACAACTAAAACAAACTTCCGATTTGATATTGTCCAAAATAACATGCAATTTCTCGGAATCATGAGGAAGTAATTTGAGTATAATAGGAAAAAGTGATATGTAGCCGAAAGTATTTTCAACCAGCTGCAAATTCGGTACACTTTTTACTACGCGTCTCAGCGGTTCATTCTTAACGTTATAATTAGGATCAGATTTCATTTTTTTGTGATCTACTTTCCTCTCCAACTGTACATTATTGCTGTGAAGCCCATAATCACAATACCTGCAAATTGAGAATACTTATTACAACTAAAAAGACCGAACCACCGACACAATTACCATTTCTATGTTTTTACCAAAAACCTCATTATTACCTTAGACAAAGGATATTTGTTAAAAATCTAATAACATTATTTCTAAAAAGTATAAGCGAAGAACCAAAAAACCTTTTTTTGAATTACTCTAACAATTTAAAAACTCAAAGGTATCTTCTGACTTCAGATTGATGATTAAGTAAAATTTTTAAAAGAGCTTATTCAAATGATGCTATATAACAAACAACTTATCAACAAGAGTTAAATGAGGTTCACAAAACACATTTTCTTCGTTTTACTCCAGTGAAGCTCGTCTAAAAGATCTACGTTTGACAGGTATTCATAATCTGCTGAATAAAGAGCTTCATTCTGTGAATCACCAGCGAGTTTGGCTAACTTTGAAAGGACACGAGCTGAAAGAGCCATCCAACAACGCAAATCAATGTGGTATTCCTGCAAACATACATAACATATTCAATTTCGAAATTGTTACAAGACCTTTAATACTCAACTTTAATGTCATATAAACGGAAGTGAAGCCTATCAAAAATACATCATCAGTAGGATGAGTAGCTCGTGGATAGTCGTCAAGACCACTCGGTAATGTCCGAGGATTTAGTTCAACGTCTGTTTCTATCCGTCCACGCCAACGATATGTACCTCGTACTTTTCCAATCTGAGTGGAATTTAACCATTTATGCCAAAGATTTAATCGTGGGTAAAATTTTTTGAGTACTTCTTGATGGTTTTTCATATCCTAAAAATACTTACATTAGACTTAGTTTTTTTGACTGTCCATAGAAAATGGATAAGAGAAACATTTTTATATATCATATAAATGATTCTCACATGAGCACTGTCTAAGTATTTTTCAATTAAATAGAGAATCATTGGCGGATTGGCTATAGTATCTCTTTGAATGATAAATTCAGCAGGTACGCGTAATTCTGCTTCTTTACCAAGTATCATTTCTCGCGGTATCCAACCATCAATATTCATTGTATCCAACCATGATGCAACTATCTGTTCAAAACTCAATTAATGGAAGTGAAGCTAGAGAAATGTATCAATGAAATTCTCCATTTTAAAAAGAATCCCAGATTTTCGAAATGTGGTTTATTTAAGGAAAAAAAGTCGAATGATAAAACTAACTCCTAATATTGCAATTTCAAAATCTAAGAGAGTAACCAAGATAGTAATAAAATTATTGTACGAACTTCTAGTGATAAATTTGGATCAAATTTTTTGAAAAGCAAATGATGGAATCCTTCATCCCATAAAAATCCACGTGGGAACATAGAACGTGAAGGACAAGTTGACAGCAAAGAATGAGGGCCATAAAGTAAAGGTTTAGAAGAATATTTGCCCTGTACGCGGTTTCGCCCATAAGAGTAGCCAATTGAACCCAACATATTTGATAAAGCAATTCTTCCAAGTTTTTGATAGAAGTTTGGATATCCCTAAATTTAGTGATTCTGTTTTTAAAAATACAAGCAAAAGAATAGAAGAGTGAAAATTTTCGACAAAGAATAAAAATATTTCTTAAAATCACAAAACATTTCAAGATTAATTAAATGTGAATCCTTACAATACTATATGTTCAAAAACTTACAGTTAATTAAAATCATACCTTTGCTGACAAGCCATAAGTGGTTTCAAATTTTTTTTCGTACTCTTCAACTCTTTCTTGAAGCAAATTTGAAAAATCGTCTCCTAAGTATAATGAAATTATTAAAAACTCTCACAATGACGAAACGAAACACACTAAGTTAATCCTGACAAAATCTCTAAATTCTCGTTTTCCTCGAATTTTTAAACTAGTTTAAGTATCCACTACATTAAACTAACTTCGAATGGCTTTTTTTCCATCCACTGAGAACGAAATTTCTGTTGATGAATTAGATGGAATGTTGAGCTGCAATATAATGAAGCAAGGTTCATCTTCAGGAACACTGCCTTCAGGAATATGTGCACTCGGAAGACGCAGCAGATGACGGGAATGATCAATAACAGTTGAAGACAACACTATGTCCTGAAATATTCCCGCTGCAAAAAGAAAAACTTTACAAGGTAATTTATGTTTAAATTTTGCAAAAAACGCAAAGCTTTGCAACTTCCTGTTCCATCAAGATACATTTAAAAAATGGTATTCTAAATATGAGGTATTTATATGATGTTTGTGTGATGACATAAATACCCCAAATTTAAAATGTAAGATTGCTCTCCATATTATGGTTGGCAGACCTGGTAGTTAAAATTTACTTTTATTGTACTGATATCCAAAAGATGTGTTGTCTTCTTAGCGAGAAATGATTTCGAGGTATGATTTACAGTTGTTTCTATATTGACGGTGAAATTCCCAAGTATATTTGACTCTCCCGTGAAATAATCCAATTCCCCATGCTTATAAAATGCATGCAGTTTGGAACTTTCGTCCTATAAGTTCTAATGAATACATTCAGAAATAAATTCGGAACTACCAGATAACTGCAAAACAGTTGAAAAAAAGAGCTTCCAATTATATTTGCAAATGAAACTACTTTTGATTTTCGTTTTACAACAAGGAGGCTATATTTTTTGAACTATATTGTAATTAAAAAACACCTGTAGAAAAAAGTAGAATAACAGCGCGAAATCTGAGTCAACATTTGAGACGGTAGTAACACGAGCCGTCCAAACAGGTCCATCATTTACCCAGTCAGTAAAAATATCTAACGGTTCATCGCGTATAGTTTGTCGTCCGAATGAACGCCCATCAGCCAATGTCCATGCATATCTTGAAACTCCATTTCCCTTAAATTAATGCATTTTTTGTCAGAAAATACAATTGAAGTTTATTTTTTAACTTCAATGCAAAAATTTTACTGCAAAAAAAAAACGGTGATAAATGTAACCTGTTCGCAGTGATGTCGTATTTCGGGAAACCATCTGTCAATTTTTTGTTGTCGATACCACATCATACCAAAAAGTGGTGACGTTTCATACCGAGCTCGTAAACCAAAATATAGATGAGAAAGGTATGTGCCCCACATTCGCTGTATATTAATTACTTTAGTACATATATATGTTTCGCTATATATATATAGCGATACAACAAATTTAAATATCAAATTACTGATACTTCATTTTATACACATTAAAGAAACACTACTGCATTTCGTAAAAACTAACCGGATCATTATCACTACTAACAGTAGGAAGGCCAGATTTCAAAGAAATATGGTAAGGCAAATAATAATAATAGTGATAGACATACTGGACACCAACAGCGAGAACAAGAACAAGAACAGCAACAATAAATATTGTTCTCTGCTTACTGACAACAGAGTATTCTTTTTTCTGAGATTTATCAGAAGCTTGCAAAGATGGAGAATTCCTCGAAGATGAACCCTTCTTGCCACGCATTCTTAGAATTGGTAAACTAGCAATGAAAAGTTACGAACGATACTATGATTTGCGCAGCTTACTGGTATCACTTCCTCCCTGAAAAACTCTTCAATTTAGCAAAATTTTTTTAATTTTTTTAAATTAAAATCTACATTCGATGTTAAGTCGCTTTTTGCAAAGAAACCATTAAATTTACCAATGTATTTCAGAATATCCGGACTTCTGAGTTTGCAAATGCTCTTTTAATGAGATTAATAAAGTAATTGCTAGTGTTCAGGATATAAAAAATATTTTACCATAGAGTTACAATATTTTACGAATTTGTCAGAACAAATCCTGTAAGAGAGTTCACGCGGTTTTCACCACTTAACCATCAAAAATTCTATTAATATGGACTCCAATATAACCTTCCCAGTATAGTCAATTACAAGCATCAGCCATGAATAATATCTTGAAGGATAATCCCACAACCCAATACAAACGATAATAATAATACAAACTAACAAATTTTGCTAGTTTCATTGCACTTCACGGATCACTTTGAAAATGCTTGTCCTACTTTAACTTTTGCTTTCTTCATCTCATCAAGATGTTAATACAAGCTTCTCGTCGAAAATATATTTTTTTAGCTAATACCAAACTACAAAATTGCAAAACTTTCGTTAAATGACAGGAATATATGTATCTATATAAGTCCTATATGAAACTTATCTTGAAAGGCTACAAGACTAAACTAGCTAGACCTTTTTATTTTCTGCACAACTGTTCAAGGAACACCAGTCATTCATTTTATTGCGTACATAAATGATTGCTATTCTAGAATAGAGCATCATTAACTGCTTTTAAAACTACTTTTAGATGTTTGACAAAATGAACCCGCGGTAGCAAAACCCAAGCCAGAACGTCTATATCTTGGATAATTTCGATACTCACTCTTTTTTTTTTCATAGTAGTCTAAAACAGCTCAGTGCTCAAGCCCATCAATTAATCACTTTCGATACTATTAACAAACTTCCTAGAATTAATAGAAAGTTTATAGGGATGACGATTAACCTTACGTACGGAAATCAAAATAGTCTAGCAACCACATTTTTCCAGTGAAGATATAATGCAAAATACACAGTTGTAGCATGACGAATAACTTTAACAGTAATACATATTAGCAATAGCTAAATTTTGTTGTTAATTATAATGCATTTCACAATAGAAATTTTCATGCTTTTACAATGATACAAACTTTGAATTTTAGATTCATAAATCTATGCAAGCAATCTTTCCCGCCTTGAAAACGCGGTTCAGGTTCAAGACGAACTTGCAAAATATGCCTTAAAAGGCAATGTGGCTGCAGTTGTCTGGAATAATTGTTTGTATGTTGTGTTTGTGTAAATTGTTTTGCACAAAGTAATGAAAAGATTTTATAACAAGCTGGTTTCTTTTTTTTTCCTCTTATTCACCTTCAATAATACTCATAATATTAGTTAGCATTGATGGCGCTGAAGTCAATTACGGAATGGATGGAACAAACTGGAACAGCCCCAGCACCGTGGATAAATGGAAACTGGAAGGCTGTGATGGATTTGTTATCGAAATTGCTCGTGGACTCATTGAATCAGAGGTTTTTGTTTATGATATTGGAGTTGGTGACATCTTATATATGAGTGTGTTGTTGATGCTGGAACTGCCCTAAGATAGTATTTGATCATGCTGCTTATTAATTTTTCGTTCTAAATCCTTAAATACCAAGGATATTGCAGGAAGCAGTATTATGGCTTAGACTCTATATTTGAAATCAGTTTCAATTCGGTGTGTTTAATAATTATTCGCATCAAAATATTTTAATATTTATTCATGCATATTAGATAAGGCATTAACAAGCATTTAGTTCGTTAATAAATAAAAATACAGGGCAAAAGTTGGTAGCTCATATTGTTCAAGTAATTTTAGTAAAATTTTTCCTGTATATTTTATTTGAATGTTTAAATAGATGCAGCAAATGTCGGAGGAAGTATTAAACATCCCTTTTATTGTTATGGAAGCTGATATACGACCCTCATCTCCAAATATTCATTTAGCTGTGCTTGCTGCAGTTCTTTGTATTAAAAATTCTACTCAAATTGAACCAAGTAATTATTTGTATTTTGGTTGCATGGTTTTCAACTTTATTGTCATGTGTTTTCCATATGTTAATTTTCTTAACTATTTTGCAGAAATTCTCAGTGAAATACCTGTACCGAAAATGAAATTTGTGATGGAAGGAAGCAAAAATGATGATGTTACAATCCATAATTGCTCTTTGTGCTCAGAACACGTGTTTCTCATTGAACGTCTCATAGCACAGAAGGTCAGGGATTTTGAATTCAAGTAGTTTCCGTTATTGTGTATGAAAAATTAGTTTGTTAGTTTTTTAAATCCATTCCAGAAAGTGTATCATCGAAAATGTTTCATTTGCTCAGAATGCGGTAAATTATTGCATCGTTTTTCATACCGCAATCAAAATGGAGCGCTCGTTTGCTACACACATTTACCATATTCTGTGTTGGCAAAAGAGATCCAGAAAAAAGTGCAGTTCCGCTCTGTAAAACCTCGTCCACCACCGAAACCTGTTTCTTTAAGAAAACAAAATTATGCTTTCTGTTCAAGCAGCAAGAAAAATAATGAATCTTCAAATGAAATGGAATGTAATCTGCTTCAATCTCATGACATGAAACAAAATTCTATTCCTTCTCAAATCTTTACTAGAATCAATTCTGCCAGGAAGGAAGCATCTTGTTCAAGCTCAGAAACACGTCCTGTACCACCACCAAGACCGAAGCGTAAAAGCTTCATACAGTTATCGCAAGCTTATTTGGGAGAACAAAGTGGGGGGCATTTTATTGCAGTTTCAAAAGATGATGTTCAGCCTGAAGTTACTGCAGTTCATACTAATGTAAATGATTACACAGATACTTCGAATTCATTTGGCTTTGATGATAATAAAGTAAGCTTACAGTTTTTCGTATATATTTTTTATTCCCTTTCTATGTGTTACAGAATCAAATTTTTCTGCGTGAATTACCTTAATTTGTTTTTATCGTGATTATTTGCAAAAAGGATTGCAAAAGTGAAAATAACGACTATGGTTATTCTCCAAATCCATGTGAGTTGGATCTCAGTAATGCAAATTCTATCCCCGAGCACAACAGCTTAACCCGAGTCTGTAGGTCTGTTCCAACGCAATTGAAAAACTACTTTGTTACTGATAAATTCAACTATTCATTTGTTTTTCTTAAAGATGTAAATATCAGAACTAATTATCACTCATATTCCCGAATTCTCAGGTTCTCTTCAAATTCATGTACTAAAAAAACTCGCCCGAAGTCTCCTCCTCCATCACCACCTCCTCCAAAACCACCGCGTGTTATGCACTCGTTACCAATTAAAGAACTCAGTACATTTTCATCAGATGTTAATTGTGCTGTGGTAAGTACTCTCTGAGTACTTGAATTGTGCATAAAATAAATTTTTATATTTTTCATTAGTGGACTTTTGTTTGTTTGTTTTTTAACTCAATATGTCGTAGCTTGCCTATCTCTGGTTCTTAGCATATATTTTATGAGTTGTCATGTAAATGGGTTTCCATTCAAGAAAGTAATGAGCGAGTGACCTGTGATGTAAAGTAAATAAAGATTTAGTATTTTTGTGCTTATTTTTATAAAGCTTGATTTCAATCAAATTGGAACAAAGGTTCACTTCAACGTCATTATTAGATCAATTTTACCGAAGAGAATTACGATAGTATGTCTATTAGTTCGATCGAAAAAATTCTGAATCTTTTGAATGAACAACTGAGTTTAACAGAATCGCAAGGAACAGCATTAGAAGAACAACTGTATGTAATTATGAAACAAAGTGAGTTCTCACTTGTTGTCGTTTTGTAGAATTTGTTTCCGAACATAAAGTTTAGTTAGTATAATCTTACTGCTCAACATATACTTTTTTGCAGAAGGTGAGGAATGGCATAACAATGATAATATTTCTCAGTGGATAAATATATTTGGTAACCATTGCGTCCTACTTCGAAAGCAGACGATTTGCATCAAAAAGTTTGATTTCACTATCTTAATTCTTGTTTCTAATATTTTTTTCTTGCCACTACAAAATCTAATACATGTGTTTCTCTGCTATAACGTAGCATTATTCTTCAATTGCAGAGCAGAATCGAAGCTATATTTTCTTAATTTTTAGGTTGATGGAAAAATTTTTGGATCAGATTCATGCTAAAACAGAATTGGAACTGCGACTTTTGATAGAAGATGAAGAAGGTTGCACATATCAGAAATTAAAGCCATGTTAATTGTTACTAGTATAGGTTTATAAGATTTTACGTTTCGTGACAGTTGAATATATTCAGGGTTAGACAAAAGTTCAGATGACGTCAAACGTGAAGCTGAACTTTTGGAACTTTTGATTGACATAATTGAACAAAGGAGCTTGCTGGTTGGAGCCAGAATGTTGGAATCGAATTGGGAGAGCAAACACGAAGGTCAGCGGTTTTTAAATTTCTGGTTCATTTGTATGTTATATTTTTAGTTAATAGATATCGAGAATCACGTTTTAAAAACTAAATTTTAAAAAAGTTGTATATTTTAGACTAACTGAATTGTAACTGTTTTAAACTTTGTGAATAATTTTCTGTAGCGAATGTAATGAAGGAATGTAAACTCTCTGTTTTTTAGATGTACGACTGAGTCCAAGAAAATCAGTGAAGCAAATCAAGATACGTTTGAAGAAGTTACGAAGAAGATTGACTAAACAAAATAAAATTATCGTGTCAAAGTAACTACGGATTGTGATAGCACTCAGTAAATTTAGTTTTGCTGTAAACAGATGGATTATCTTATTAGTAATTTGTACTTATAAGGAATTCGTGAATTTTCAGTTCCTCCCGTTTTTTGCATATTTTTTAGTTCAGTAACTAGCGCTTTTTTCAATGTAAGTGAATCATAAATCACTGAAAGGTGGGCATTTTATTTTTAAAGTAAAATAAAAGCAAGTTCGAAAAATTGTTGAATTTATTAGGAATATTGAATTCTAAATCTGGAACTGACAGTAGTATATGAACAAATTTTTCACATCATCCACCTTTTCACTATCACTGTTTTGATTCTTTTCAATACTCATTGTTCCGTTTGTACATATTCCTTTTTCAAAATGATCATTTGTGCTATAAATAAGAACGACACAAAAAAAACTTTTTTTTGACTTTCTGCTCATTTTCTTTTGAATTGTATTGCACCTGTTAAAATTTTTCAATAAATGAAGCGGAATTTGTAATTTTGGGTAATCATGCGGTAGTTAGAATTTCCAGTGTAATGAGAGCTTGAGAGGAAAGTATTAGAAATTTTAGGATTTTAAAATGTGGTACTGGATTTTCGCGTCACTGTATGATAACACTATATGTAAATACAAAAATCCATAGTTCCTTTTTATTATTTGAAGTAATATAAGATTACAGGAAATGCATATTGCGTACTTACCGTTACTAGTTGTACTATTAATCTCATAGTTGGTTATGTGGTACTGTTCAGTGATCTGTATATTGGGAGTCTATTGATACATTTTCTCGGCTTTCAAATCAAATTTCGTACATAGAAAGCTGATAGAATGAAGAAACAAACTGGTCATAATTATGTTTCGCACTAAAATTACTAAAGGGAATTGTTTTGAATGAATTATTATTTGAAATAGTATCAGTAGAAGGAAAGAAATTTGCATATTTAAAATTGTGAGAAAAGATCTTTATTTGATATGTCAAATTAAATACATGACAGTGAAAATTTTTGGCAGTTAAGTTGGTGGCAAGCCAATTCTTAATTAGATAGAAGCAGGATGAGATCAATGTAATAAGTATGTTGCATCTCTTGTGCGTCATCATTTGCGATTACGAACTATCATGCGACTAGCGAGATGCACAAAACTGTATTTGCATGCAAATTTTTGCAAAAGATATCAGCAAGAGTTATCCGAGCCTAGTACAAATTGATGTACTGCACAATTCAGAAGAAAGAATATAATTTGCTAGTCTGCTCTAGGTGTGACTTGTTAATGCTAACAGAGGTCAACAGTGGATTTTCTGTTAGACGTTGTTTTGCTTTCATTGTGAGATCACTCCGTTTTATAGTAACATTTCCGTTCTAGAAAATATGGATATATGTTCATTACAATAAGGTTGTGCAAAAGCATGCAATTTACAGCAGTTTTCAAGCTATATATATTTTCAGTGTTATATAAGCGATAGGAGTAGAAAGGAATTTGATGTCGAAGGAAAGGATAGATTTTTTGGCATAGAATTTGACAACAATCTGTTAGATTACATTAGACCAAATCGTAATCATCATACTAAATAGTAATAGTTTGTATTATCCTGTGTAAGCGCAGAAGTGGGGCAAAGCAAATTATTACATTCAAGTCCAAATACAAATTATGATTTCACTCCAAAGTGTTTGCTGCAATAGTCAAATAAATCTATTCAAAATCTTCTTTTCGCCGGACACTGACCCTTTTTTTCTTTTTTGGAAAACCGCATTATTTTCTCCAAATCATCATCATTCCATTCCAAAACAACAGTTCTTGTCCCAAAAACAATACCCGGGCGACTTATATCATTCGTATCATTTCGACCTACAAAATTTTTTGCTTCACGAGTCGTATAAAATGACAAAATAATTGATAACAATACAAAAAAAAATCTTATTCGGAATAAGTATGGCTTCATAATTCATTATCAATTTTTCCCAAATGAATCCATAATAAATGAAATACTGTATCAAAGACTTTTTCAAAATCGAACTTTAAATTCGAAATAAATATTCGGTCGTTTTTAATTCAAACTAACCCAGTATAAGGTATTTTCTTCCTACTCTGATTTTAGGACATTTACAAGTTGTACGTTTAGTAGATATCCATAGTGACTGCTCACCGCGACGTAAACGAATACCAGATTCACGTTTATAAATTGCCAATACCATAAGGCGATATTTGCTCCATCCATCTACACTTTCGCGCCCAGTTACTTGTACTTCTATCGCTGAAATTGTGCTTACATTCAGTTAATACCATTATAACTTTTTTTTAAAACACATTTCCCTAATATTATGTACATTTATCAAGCACACACTATATGAAAAAACTAAATAAAAATAAAAAATTTACCGTAATCTCTTCTACAGTATTTTTTCAGAGTTAATCGTTTTGGCACAGCTCTGCATTTGGGGCATTTGGCTGGAAAATAATTTGATTTTATTTTGTGATATTCTAGAACATTATTCATTTATCTAAACTGAATAATGATTACTTTTCACAATGACTTTTTCATAAAAATCTTACCATCTTGCGTTGTTGTTGGCTCACTTATGAAAGTACCTGAAAATGTACAAAAATCATTTGATTTTTATTAAAAGTATTATTCATATTCCTGACATTATGAGGATATGCAGGTAAAAAGTTAACTTCAAAGCCAACCACTGCACTAGACTTGAAAAGTAAACTAGAATTCATGACTGAATTTCGCTAATGTTAAAAACAGATAAAAAGATTACGATACGTACGGAGAGTAAAAAAAATTGTCGGTTTCCGAATAGAACATGTGTAATGACAGGTCAAAAATTTTTAAATTTCATTATGATCTGAATTGTTTTCCCTTTATTAAGAGGCAGAATAGTCATCATTTTGATTTTATTTTTAATATAAAATATGAATGAGTTTGAGATGGGGGGTCGAGAATGGATCAAGAGGTACTCAATCCCGTCATAAAATTTGGGCCATAAAAAGATGTGGTGAGAATGAAGAAGGAATATCAGCATGAAAAAAGTGGTGTTTATTTATTATCTGTGAAAGATAATGAATATCAATCAAGTTGATTCCTATAACAGTTATGATGGTGACTAAATGACTGACATATTAGTCACTAGCTTGCCATGACATAGAATGGTACTGGTTTAGATCAAGAATCCCTTATTCTTTTTTCGTCTTATTAGGAACAATGAATTCTCTGTTGTCACAATTCACTATTCTATCCTTTATTTTCTTTCATCTCTTTTGTAAATTTATCCTTAAGCTGATTGCAGTAATTTATTCCTGTGGTGGTTAGATGCATCATCCTTCATTCCTATCGTAACCACAAACAACACATTACCCATCTCCCTACTTATTCAATACATTTCTTTTCCTTCAATTTTAATGCAACAAATGGAATTATGAAGTGTTTAAGAGCATTTCAGTCAGTTACTTACTTGATAAAATTTAAATTTAAATTATTACATTTCTGCATTATATCATCTTTATAAATATTGAAAGTGAAAAATTTGTTGGAAATTTTTCGCTATACCTTTTATATTTCAGTGAAAATTTTTAAATTATGGATCAAATATTGACAATAAATTAGCTTAATCCTCATAACCAGAAACTAATAAGTAATTAAATACTACAGAAAAAATGTAAAAAAATTGAACTTACGAATACATGGATTGATTGGTGAACGACTTTGCTGATATCCTTTTGAACATCGATTGCAAGTTAAACCAGTTACGCCATTTTTGCAAATACATTGTCCACTACTTTGGTTACAACTTCTTGATAACGAACCAATTGGATGACAATTACATGCTAAAATTTTAAAACTTCAAATTCATGACTATATTTTTTCTATTCTTTTGAGAAATGAAGTAGAATCTGTATCCTATATTCATCACTATGCAACAACTGAAAGGTACAACGAAAGTGTGCACTTATCAGTATCGTCCTCTTTTTTTACTTTTTCTCATTTTAGTTATGGCCTTTGATATTACTTATTGTTTAAATTTTTTCAAAGTTCATAATAACAAGAGTAAACAATACGATCCCTAAATGAGTATTTAATTCACATTTACTAGCAAACTCTAATGTTTATATCATAAAAGATATTACAACATGGAAAATATGATGCAAAGTTTAGACACATTCTTTCAACAAATAAAGTAATTTATTTCACTCTCTTTGGAGGATATATTACTTCACACATCAGTTCTCAGCAATCAGCAGCTGCTTTTCAATTTGCTAATTGTGCATAATGATTGATTAATAACGATCCTTCAAGTATCCATCACATTTTCATAATTATATCAATATTATATTATACAAATTGGTAAACCAAACCATTGGTTTTTTTGTAACATAATAAATGTGATTAGTTACTTATTAGATTGTTTACAACATGACTATAATTATTAATTTTCTGATTATAAGAATTGAAGTACAAGCAAAAAGAGGAGTTTTTGAATTTAAAATCCCGATATAGAGTATAGAATTGTGTGGGAACGAGAATTACTAATTCAGTCAAGTAATATTGGTTGGTAATGAAATATTTACAGATTTATTCAAGATGTAAAGATGAAGTGGATAGAAAGTAACATATATTATAAATTATTTGAATTCGCTTTCGCATAAACAGTACTTATTTGTATAATTCAGTGATTTGTTTTGTTGTTGTAATTTCTGATTAATCTGCTTACTTATCTAGCAAAGCAGTATTGTTAATGAAGTAAAAATTGTAGAATTTTTGTAACGTTCAATAACTAATAAAGTCAACTCAATTATCTTTTCTGAGATTATTTTTTATCTTGAGATAACCATGAAACAATAATAAAGAAGGGTTTTTTTTTTATTCCTAGCAATTTTTAGAATCACTTTCGACGAAAAAAGTGTCGAAAAAAAAAAAAGCTCCTAACCATTTTTGACTACATTACCTAAGTGGAAGTATTGAAAAGTAAAGCATCTTTGGATGCTTACACTTGAATCAGTAAATGCATTTTAGATTAATGGATTGAAATAAATGCAATGAATTTTATAAACTTCTTTAAAATTAAATTTAAGAAAGAAGAATGAAAATAGTTTAGAGTGAAAGGTAAAAATGACTCGTTCAGCTAATAAATGTTGATTCAAGATAAAGATAATAAATAATGTGATAAAATGTTGGAATGATAGCTATTTAAGCCATTTCCGTGATAAGTGTTGAGGACGGAAATTAAGTACCAGTTTGAGATTGGCAAAACTCTGTCCAAAACGTCACCTTTCATTTCCTGTCACAATCATTCCACATCCCCTTGATACTAGAAATCTTTCCATATTATCGGTCTATTGAAGCTGCTCAATTAATGAACTACTCAATTTATTCTTGAAGATAGAATGAAATTGAGTTAGTTCCCTTTAAGAAAATGTAAAAAGTGGATGGACAAAAGCAAGCGGGTCATTTCCATACTTATTTATAGAACAGCTTTTAGTTTCTTAATTTAGTAAAAATAAGCTTCAAGTAATGGAGAAATAAGCAAATAAAAATAAGTACGAATTTCTCACCAAAATAAGACCATTTGCTACCCATAAAAATTTTATTTAAATCATTTCTCTTCGATATACGGCTATTTCTGATTTTTAAATGCAATTTATATCGTTAAAAAAATATACCTTTGCAAGCTTTTCGATGAGTTATTGACTTAGTTAAGTCTCGAAAATATCCTGGTTTACAATAATGGCAATTACGGCCTGCTGTGTTGTGTTTGCAATTGATACAAACGCCACCACTCTTGTTACCGCTTAGTCTATACAGTTCCATATTAAATCGGCATCTCTTTGCATGCAAGTTACAGTTACAAGCTGAAACATTAATTATAAATTGCATTTTTCAAGCAAAAAGCATAGAATATGAGTTCCGCGAAAAAAAAAACCTTTAAAGTTGAATATCTTATACATTGAATTTAAATCTTAATTTTGCTACAAAGTTGTACATAAATATGCACACAGTATTTTTGGTTCATTTTTTGTGAACAAAAAAATGTCAATTACAAATACGTGAGCAGATATCTGTCAATATTGTTTTTGCACCTTTATTTCTCACTGAAAAAGCTGCTAATAACCAAAATTTAGCTAGTATTGCAAGAAATTGTTGAGCAATCAGTATGAGAAAAATGTAGAATATCTGATAATTTTTTAAAATTATTACATTTACGTTTTAGCAGTATTTCTTATTTTAGACTATGAAATCACAAATTTTAAATAAAAATTGTTGTCACCTTTTTTGTGCCATAATTTTGCGATATTCAATTTATCATGGTTAAAGAAAAGTTGGGAAAAAAAGAAAGCAATTGCTGATGAAAAAACAATACATCCAGCGTATGTAGAATATTTTATGGTTTAGTGACTTTTACTATCTTATTTATCTAACTTTAGTTCGTTAGTAGTAATCGGTGTTAGCTTATTTGTTTTCCTTATTTAGTAATTTTATTACAACGCATCTACTAATGATTTTACAACATCAAGCCAAATTCGATACTTGCTGAGTCAATATTTAAAAATTTTACTTCTTAGTTTTTCCCTAAGAAATTGCAATTCTCAACTTTCATTACATGATGATAAACGAATTAAGCCATTTTTATCATAAGTGTAAACAAAACTTTGTAAATAGTACTGCTTATTTTTTTGGTAATTTTAAAATTGAACCTCCAACTGAAGCCAATATTTCTAAACACTTTTGCATTAGTGATCTTCAGTTATGAATAATTGATGCTACTTTTTATGGTTCAGTGCAATTCTTATGAGGTATCATCTATTATTCATGTGATTTATAAGTGAAAGATGGGTAATGAAAAAATGGTAAAGAGGTGGTAGTGACTGTACAATCAACGATTACGGAACCTGAAAAGGTATTGTTTTTGTCTGTGAAGTGGCATTAAAATAAGCATTTATACTTGAGCTAACCTTCAAGAGCTGTTAAGCCCACATTACCAACCTTTCTTCTGTGTTCTCCCATAGAACTGCTAAATGAATTTAAAAAAAAAGATGCCGCTCATTTCATTTTTTCTTGAGTATGCTAATGAATTAATCGTCTACTTGAAGATCTTATCTATATGGTAATGATATTTTTATCAATAATTGTTCAGTACCTACCGGTAATAATCAGTGCAGAAAAACTGACCTCATGTTATTACTACTGCATGCATAGTGTCATACAAAAGTCATGAAAATTAAAACCTTGACATAAATGAATGCTATTTTTTTAAATGATTTTTACTCAATATAATTTTATCCAGTCAAAAAAGAATTTGTAGGTTTTCAGCTGTTATAAAAATTCAATTTAATAAAAGTAATAGTTTTAATAATAATAACCAGATTTACGTTATTTCAAAACATCGTACAGGTAATTTCCCTTACAAGTTGTAAATGATATTATTAGGTACTGAAAAGTTCGATTCATATTTCAACAATTTTTCACTTGGCAATATTTTCCTTCAATTATGTTTAAATTAAATTTTGAAACTGTTGTCATCTGTCCTCCTATTACAAAGTGGTGTCAAGGAAGTATTAGTTCTCGTATTTTGAGAAAAAAAGAAAAACCCCCGGAAGAAATAATTTACCGACGCAGTGGTTGGCATTTTCCGAGGTGGCGCGACCCCACGGGCGGTCTAAATGAAATGGCTTGCAACGCTCGCAGTCTGCACCAGCTGTATTGTGCTTGCAATCACAAATGTAATTGCCCGTTACGTCCAATATACACCTTCAAAGTGATGCACTTCAATAACATAAATCATTTTTTTTATTTTATCAAGTTCGAAAAAATTAATTCGAAGTTCGAAATAACATTAAAATTTTTTTGACTTATTTTCAAAATTACTAGCTTATATACATGCATATATATGTAAGAAAAATTAATTTAGACCTCGAAGCATGGCCATTACATTTGCAACGACCGCCAACAGCCAGTTCTCCTACAGAATAATAATAATGTTGTTTTAACTGGTCCATAGTAGTTATATTTACTCCTATCTCGCTCGTCAAACCATATAACTCTGCCTACATTTGAAAACCGTTTTTTTTAAGCTTATTGAAGAAAGCGCCAAACGCCATATTAGGTTATTCTATATAGTTATTAAGGTAAACATATTTTGCTGAAATTATTAACATAAATTTTAAAACAAATAAAATAATCAAAATTGCAAGCATTCTTCTCTTTACTGAGATTATAATGTGGATTACTAGTTTCTTAATTTTTGGTATCATTGCTTCAGCCGTTTTTCATAAATCAGTAGAATTTAATTACATGTTTCAGAATAAAAATTATTATGAATGAAATAAATTTGACAACTGTAAAAAAAGCAGTTTATTTAAAGTAATAGTAAAGATTTCACACTTTTATAAAAATTAATTCAATTCACCTGATCAGGACTTAGTCTATTGAATATAACACGAATATCAGTCGCAGTGACCCAATCTTGTAGTACAGGTGATTGTTCAAATTCAAATGCTGATGGGCGGCCTTCCAAAGTTGCAAATGCTACGCGATTCGGCATTGATGCCAAAATATGGCTATCAGTGCACAATGCTTCCTATACAATTAGCTAATGAAATGGTGAAATTAATTACCAAAATTTAACCTCAGTGATATTATAATATTACCTGTTCATTTTGCTTCCCAATCTTAATATTCGGATTTCGACCATAGATTTTTTGGCATTGTGTGGAAAAAAATTGAAATGGTATCCAGGTTTTTCCAAAATCCATTGACTTATAAATGGCCATAGAATCAGCTAGACGATTACAAAATTGCATTGAAATATATGTTAGCTCGTATTTTTTCCCTAGTGATAAGGTCAAAGTAACATTATGTGGATAATCAGTGCTTGGTTCTGACATCCAACAAGTCACATTTTGAGAATTGTTTAAATCTGTTAGATGAGAAGCTGGATGAGATTTAACTTTGCTTGATGCATCACATATGTCACATATTTCTTCTGTTTTTCCCATAGCATTTTCACGTAAGAAGCAATGTCTGAAACGAATTCTGTAGGAAAAATTCATTTTCTACTTGTTGCAAAACATTATCTTAGTTAATGCCAAAAATAATTGTAAAGAAGCAAGCTAATTTAAATGTGTGATCAAAAAATGAAAAAACTAAAATTCATAATTCAGTTCAAGCCAATTGACTTTTTTTTTCATAAATAGAAAAGAAATTTAATTTCATTGTGTACAATTAACCTTTTCACTGAATGATAGACAGAAACGTTGAACACAAGTTTTGGCATATAAATGTACTGCGTGGAAAGCAGTAATATTTAACTAACATTTTATTGCAATGACAAAACAATTATTCGATAACATATTTATGCCACACTTTTTTTCTTGCTAATGATACTGTATATAAGAGAAAATTAAGAGAAAATTACGGTCAGAATCAAAATTTTAAAATATGATTTTGGTTAAGTGGAATTAAGGATCAAAGGATTAGTACTATACACTAAAGACATGCAGGATGGAAGACAGTAACTGTCCTGATCCCTCTTCTGTTTATGAAAGTGTCATTAAACAACTTTTTGCCTCTTTTTGTCTTTCATTCAATAAGCTTTTTTCTATTATTATGTTACAAATGAAATGAGTGCACTCTGCCTTATTCTTTCACTTTTATGTCCTCAGTATGGAGTATTTTTTGAAAATTTGACCTCTAAACTTCGAAGATAATTTGCATGCCAAAATTAAATTACTTTATTATTTTGCTTTTATAAGTTTAAGTTTAAGTTGACTAACATTAGCAAACAAATGTATTTTTTCAAATACTCTTTTCCTTTCTGATTAATCTTTTGTAGATTTTTAAGTTTTCGTCTCAAATGCAAAATTTTTTGTCTAATAAAATTAGCACATAACAATACATTTGCAAAGTGCTCTTAATTAATGATCGTAAAAAGTTTAATTATAAATTTTGATGAGAATTTTTGATGAGACAGAGAAGAGTTGATAATATTCTTAAAAAGTTCCAGATATGACTGAATGAACTATCACACCGTAAACTTAATTATTTTTTTGTGCAGTGATTTGAGATAATAAAAAAACTGTGTTAGAAAAGATCTTAGTGAATATGGAAAAAATGACGTTTTTTAGCTCTACAAATTTTGCTGTGCAAAAATAAAGTGTTAACTGATAAAAACTGTACCTGTGTGGTGTATTTTGATTTTAATACATGTTTTTTAAAGTTATATTGGTCAAAATAACCAGGATTAATGTTACAACGTTAAATCTGTATATGAGAGTATGAAAAAAAGAAACTGCTCAAAACTGCAGAAACTATTCATGAAACTGCTTCCTTAGATAATATTATAAAAATAAATTCATTTGTTTTGTTCTATCTTTTCTTTTTTTATTTTCTTCGCTTGGCATTTAAATGCAAAATACTAATTGTTAAATTTTTTCTCTTGAATAACATATTTTTGTTTAGTTGCGAATGTTATCCACTGTTTCTTACAAGAAGTACTGTAAGTTGGTAAATTAATGTTATCCAACTTGTTAATTAGTTCAGTTATTGCTTTTAGTAAATTTGTAGATATGAAAAGCTTTCTTAGTAGTTAATAAATAATTTTCAATTTGTCATTGATTTTGACAGCAGATCTACAGTACAGTTTAAAACTACAATATAAAACTTTCGTTATTGAAAATAATAAATACTTACTCACCTAAAAACAAGTCAGACATTACGATACAAATGAATAAACACTTGGAGAAAGATTTCTGCTTCAATGATACTGTTGAAATTTTCATATATTATATAAGCTTAATATTTAAATAATGAAATCTTTTATACGGAAAAACTCTGTTTTGACATTAATAAGGTTAAAATTTTTATTTCTAAAACTAGTTACTATAAATTTTCATTAGCAAAAAGTAGCAAACATTACCAAAAAATGCTGAACAAATTATATTTAAATCTAACCAATAAAATCAACCTAGATGGGTTTTTCTCTACATTAAGTGAATGATCTTTTATAAAGATTGTGTAATATTTTTAAAATCATTTACTGTGACTTAGAAAGGATATGCATATAAGCGACAAAAGTAAAACACAATATTAAATTGTGAAAAATTTAATGAAATAAAATAAGCAACCTAGATGGTTCGATTTGACCACAAGTATTCGAAGCCGTAACAGGCTTACCGAATGCAGCATTTATGAAATCAGGAACGCAACGTATAGGGCGTCCAGAATGATCATAACAGGGATCATGTTCTGGTTCACGTAGGGAAAACTGTGAAAAATAAGCACTCCATACTTGTTGTAATCGAAATAATAAGATAATAACAGAAGCAGCAAAGAAATACATTTTAATGTGATTTATTCATGAATATGCGAGTTTTATAGAGAAAGGTATTCATAACAGAACCACCAGTTGTTGAGTTTATGTAGAAATTAGCAAATTTATTATGATAGTCATGGAATGATTAGTTGTATTGGAGTGGAAAGAAAAGGAGGTTTAAGTTTAGACTGAAATATTATATTAAGACTTTGTTGGTTGTGTAAATTGAAAGATAACTAAGGCCTTACCACCAAAATGTCATCCACTTGGAAGTAAGCCTAGAAATGGTGGTATTATAGGGGTGTGGCAATAGGCAATTTTCAGTTGGTGAAAGACTGAAAAGGGCGGAATTATAGAATGAAAATTTCTGAAGTGAATGTTGCTGAAAGAATTTGACTTCCTCTGATTCTCACTTCTTCTCTGTCCCTCTTAATTACAATTTCTATATATTAGCAAGAAATTCATCAGCAGATCTTTTTGGGCTTTATGGATACGGTAATGTTTATTCATCTCCTTAGGGTGTTTCCATAATTTTTAGAGCCACATAAACCGGCTTTTTCAAAAAGACCACTTTCAAATACTATAAATGACCGTTAATATGGTGACAGCAAGTAGAAGAGTATCAGTTAATTCATACTAACAATTAATCAATCAAATTTGAAAAGAAAAATTGAAAAATTCATAGAGTTGAAATTATTGCATGAATTTAGAACGACAAAATTTATAAAATAAAAGCTCATTGATTCTGTTTTTTGCCTCGATGGGTTTTCTACATTAGCAGCCAGTTTAATCACTACATTCATTTCCGAAGTTTCAATTAAACCCCTCCTAATATTGTGAGCAAGATCCAGTGAATTACATCACAATCACATTTAAAAGCAAAAATTAGTAATCCAATTAGTGAACAGTTCTTTTGCGCTCATACCAAATAATATTACAGTTTGTAGCATCTCACTGATAAGTAGTCAAAATAAAATGACTTCAAGTCCAAATCATAGCTTCATATTTACTATTAGTAATTTGGAATTGATACATGCAACATCAGATACTATATAAAGCTATAGCGAAAAGATAGACAAATAATTCCCTAATAAATATTGTAAAGAAGAGAAATTTGATTGCCTTTATATCACTATCATCTCGATCTTTAATTAATGATCGAAAAACAAAGGATAATACCATTTGATTATATTCAAATGCATGCTCGTCAAGTATTATTCAATTAAAAAATAAATAAATGAAATGATTTCTGATTTATCTTTAGAATTTTTGCTAGTTTTCTGAAAAATTAACAAAAATGTAGCTTTGAGATTGATATTTTAAATGTTGAAGGTTGATGAAATATTTTAAATTATAAAGACTTAATTATAAAGTTTTTTGTGTATGATTACAGCCTCAGTAAGAACTTGGTAGAGCTCTAGTCACTATAAAGTGATAGATAGTAATAAGATGCGAAAATGAGTCAGTTCGCAATTAATAATTTTGAAACGTATTCAACAGATAAGAATTTCAAAGCTGAGTAGAAACTCAATTTAAGATGCATATATTTGAAAGGTATCTATCTTATTGTGAATAATCACTTGTGAATGTATTCCCATGAATTTTTTTTAATTTGCTCAAAAAATATTCCAATTTTAGCGTTTCAAATTCTGATGTCAAATAATGTTTGCCCTACATATAGTAATATAACTAATATTCTTTTGATAGCGTAAATATTAGATCTTTTCTACTAAATCATCCAGTTTTCCTTCAGAATAATAGACAGCTGTTTAAGAATCTCTTTTCTAGTTGAAATTTCGTATTCAGTCGAAACTCAGCTAAAATCAAAATCAACTCACTCAGTCTTTCCAAATATTAGAATTGAAAGACTTACTTTCTAAATTATAAAATTTTGTAGGAAAACATTTATTTTTTTAAATTAATTTAATCGTTTCACTTACCAAACGCTTTCAAAAAAATATAATTAATGGAACGAATCATTAGAAAGGGTAAAATATCATTATCAAAATATACAAAGTATCATCTCAGACACATACATAGATATTTATTAAATACTGTAATAATCTATGGAAAAAAAAATCAAAAACGGCGTTTTCTGATTATGGTCTTCAGTTTATGAGAAGGGTTCAGATTATAAGCAATAATATCATAGAAAAATACATTAAATCTTAGTGAAATATTTAGTCCATTTCACTTCTTTGCCATCTTTTCCAGTCGCAACAGTTTCCTGCAATATGATCCACAAATAAATGAAAACTGCGTTGCATTTTTGATGAAATTCTTCAAAGAATAAATAAAAGATGCTGAGAAAAACTAGCGTAAGAATAAACACGCCTAACTTAAAAATCATATTCAAATTCAATAAATTCAATCAATTCAAATGATTTAAAAAGTAATTTTTGATAGATAGGATGAACTATAATGAATTTTCCAGCAGCATTCCTGATTGCACCGTGCTCACCCACATGCAATCTTTTCATCAACTCAGTTTTCAACACTATTTTGAGTATCATCAGCGAACCAACTTTTAGCTTGCATGCATATTTCTTTGTCAAGATAATGAACTGAAGGCATCTAAAAAGTCAGCTACTCCTGTGTTTAAATTCGAAATTTGAATTTCTTCAAAGTTTATTTTCATTGCAGTTTATTTATTTATTAGCTCTTTTTTTAAGCTTCGTATTGTCGGTGAAAAAACAAAACTCAATTCAAAACCTGTTTGTTCTTAGTACCACTTTCACTACAATTATATAAAAAGTTTCAAAAAAATAGTTTTTGACAGTTGAATATAATCTGATTTATTATGTATTCTTGCCATTCAGATACAACGACTTTGCGTTTGATGAAAACTTTAAATATTTGAATGATGTCCCAGCAGAAATATATTATGGAATGGACTGTTATTCCAATTCATTCTGGCGCCATTTCGAATGTAGATGGAACATAATTAACCAAACCATAGCTATGATAGATCCTACTTTAATTATAACATTTTACCGCGACAAGTTGCCCGCATTTGAACTTCCATTCGGTAATATCGTTGTTTTCACCTTTCCGATCACCCTCTATATGCTCATGTTTCTCAATCAGAGATCCGTCTTTCATCGAAAATGTTATCTGAAGAATACTAAATTTTGAACAATACTACTTTTTGATAATTTAATCGTATTAATTCAGCTATGACTTGCTACCAGTTATGAAGCAGGATCATAATATACTTTAAAATAAATATATTCAAAGTTTATTTGCGTCTTTCTATAAAATTTAAAAACTGCACACGAATGCTACCATTCGTAATGCATGAATATCCAATGTTCATACAAGTTTATATATATTACTTCATCGATGAAGCAGATTATGATAGAATATTGTATTTGAGCTTAAAATTTTAAAAGAAAAAAAAATATTGACAAATGAATGCAGCTATTTATTTCGAGTGTTAGGCAAATTCAATTCAGGTAATGATCAGTA